>PVJX010007033.1:0-73500 GCA_004027295.1 Dolichotis patagonum | reverse complement strand
AATTCCAGGGTGTTTAACAATCAGTTTGAGTCAATACACGTGGCTCCTTTCACATCTATCTGTCCATACATAAAGGACTAAAGTCCTTCTAAAAGTCAGGTTTCTGTGGCATCTTTGAAGATTTTAAAGTGCAGTTATTATTATGCAATACGTCTCCTCAGGCTCCTTGCCTTCAGGTGCATGTGGCTTCAGTGTTTGCGAACGCTCCAGTGTCAGAAGATGGGCTATCGATAAACTGCCGAGATGCAGCTGACAATAGAAAGTTAATCCACCACGTCTGCATTCTGCAGATCGGACTCTCATTGGAATGTGTCGCTGGAGCCTGATACACCGTAGTTTTAATGGGTGGGCAGTAGGTGGGCAGGGGAGTTTTCAGGCGTCACTTCCGGGACTTCACGGCCCTGCTGGTGGGAGCAGAGACGGCCGCCTAAGAAAATCCGGTGCCTTCTAGGACATTCCCCCGGCGCTGCATGGTATGAGGCCCATGTCACTGCGGGAGAGGTCGAGGGCTCAGTATTAGTATTATTTCCGCCCCAGAGACACTGGACTAAGTGATCATGACCACCCAGTAGTGATTGGAGCAGGGGCACCGGCAGTGGCCCTGTGTCTGGGCAGTGACTTCGGTGGCTGGCAGGCAGAGGGTCGGGCAGCTGCCTTCGCAGGTTGCTTGGTCCTGGCTGGCCGGATGTGCACTGCGGTGCTGGCCCCGGGACTAGGCCAGGAGCCCTCCCTGCTGTGCTGGTCGCCATGGCCGCTGGCTACTCCTCGCCAGCCATAGTGTCACAGAAGGAGCTCAGGAAACTCCAGCTGGACTTCGATTTCAGAGGTATCTTCCCACTGCTTTGTAGGCTGTGTGGAGATCTTCAAACGTGAATGTGGTCCGGCTGTTTCCACCGGGAAGCGTCAAGGTGAAGAAACGAACCGATGTTTCTTCTCTACCTGAGTCTGAACCTATGTTTAAAACCCAAAGCGAAATCCTTGCTGGTACCACCTAGGCAGCTGCGCCTCAGAGAAATGCTGTAATTTGTCTGGGTTTCTTCTACGCTGGCCCAGCGTGACTGCAATCTGCTTTCCATCACCCCAGAGGTGTGGCTCATTAGTGCTGCTCTCTGGAACTCTCCGTCTCCCGTTACACTCCTGACCCTGTTTGTAAGGAGAAGGCAGCAGGAGAAAGATGTAGGCATTGGCTCTGATACTCTCGAGGCTTTCTGGAATGCATTTCCCCTTTGCTATCCACTTCAGGGCCGCAAGTATGCCGGGGACTGAGCGTCACCTTGCTTTGGGAATAAACGGGGGTTCTCTGCTAACGCTCGGCCTGTCTTACTTCACAAATCACAGGAATGGGAAAGAGCAGCGGCGTCATCGACTTGATTGCCTTTGTCCAACCATGAGAAACATTCTCATCTGCTTCTCACATCCCTTATTAGTGTGAAAGTCCTGAGCGGAATAATTCCTTCCTCTCTTCAGAAGACATCATGTTGTGAGTGCAGGAAGAGCAGGGTGCGGTACGGTGCTCCAACACATGGGAGCACTCAAAGTCTGATTCTTGCCCGCAAAATGCGTAGCCCAGTTGAGAAGAAGTGCCATCACCTGGGGTGCAAGTCTGCCTCGACTCTTGGCTATTTTGGATCTGCTCGTCCTCTGGACGCCAGATAAAATACAGATGTTCTGAGCAAGAGACGCAGCACCGGACCATTTCTCTCCTGGCGTGCGTGGCCTCTCGAATGTCTGAATGCCAGACACACTGGTTTGCAGCATTTTGGTTCAGCTCTAATTCATGGACGGCGTCCCAATCTGGGCCGGATACTTCTTTTTCTAGCTCCATCTCTAAATCGGGCCCTGAGTGCTCCGTGGCCGCTGGCTTCGGGACAGCTGAGTTGCTCTTTAAGTCTACACACAAAGCTGTTGTAGAGACAGCAGGCATAGACGTCCCCCTCTGGAAGCAGCTGGAAATCTCTCCCTCCCTGCCCTGCCCCGCCCCGCTCGGAGCCCTGTGGGGACCTGCCCCGTGTGGTGTCCTTCAGCTGCCACCACTCTGCACTGTGCTGACCCTGGAACTGACCCTCGCCCCATGTCAAACAGACAGCACCCTTGGTTTTTGTGAGCGTCCCCGTGTAGAATGCACGTCCCATTTCTTCTAGTAGGAAGAGGAATTTGCTTTGTGACCACCTTGGACATGGAGAGGTCACTGCAAGCCGGTGACTGCCTTGTAAGAAAGCACATAACCAGGGTGCGAAGGTGAGACGAGTCTCAGGGCTCGGGAGGAGGAGATCCCGCAATGCACCCTCCTCCTGCCGGCTTCCCCTGTCTGCAGCCGGGAGGGGGCATCTGGAAGGGAAGCACTAATTCAGCCAGCAGGGTCCTCTGCCTTCGTGCAAGTTCCGGTACCTTGGGTCTAACTGGCAGGTTCCCTATCCAGCGTAAAGGGACCCATGCACTAGAGAATGACAGGAATTCTGATTTCTTTTCCCCTTCTGTTCTCTCTCTTTCTCTCTCTTTCCTCCCTCCCTTCCTTTTGTGCTGGGGAATCAAAACCTAGGATCTAAGGCTCTACCACCAAAGCTAAGCCTCTACCCCAATTTGAGAGTTTTGTAAGAAGATGGCAGTTGAGTCATTTGCCTTCTATGAGCCTCCTCACAGTCTTGGGCACATCGCCCAGGTAGAAACTCAGGTTGCCAAGCCATTCACAAAATATTCTTTGGCTAGATGTAGTGGTAAACTCGGTAAACTCCTGCAATCCTAGCACTCAGGAGGCTGAGGCAGGAGGATTTATTGTGAGTTTGAGGCCCACCTGAACTACATAGTGAGACCCTGTTTCAAAAGAAAACAAAAAGAAAAGAAAACAGATAAATCAATAAATAAAGTGCCCTTTGGAGCTGAGTGTGGTACCACAGATATGTAACCCCAGTTACTCAGGAGGCAGAGGTAGGACGATCTCAAGTTCATTTGCAAGAGTGTTTGCCTTAGCATATGTGAGACCCTAGGTTTAACCCTCAGCACCAGAAAACAAAGCGACCTTCAGGTGACCCCCCACCCCTGCAAATGCCAGCCACACTTTTCTCTCCCGCCCACTGCCCCCCCCAGCAGCCCACACGTGATTGTCACATGTGCTGTGTGTCTCTGCCCAGCCTTCTTCCCCTGGAGACTGAAGCACGGGGGACAGCAGAGCAGGGGGGCAGGCGACCAGGCCGCTGAGGTGTCCCTGCGTGGCACCTACCCTCTGGGGCCTGCGGCTCGCACGTCCCACGCAGCAGTCTCAGTCCCGCCGAGCAGCTGCTGCACTGGTCACGGCCGGGGCCCGTGCAGCTCTCGCAGGCCGGGTGGCAGGGCTCGCACTCGCCCAGGTCTGGGTCTCCGTAGAAGCCGACACCACACTCGCTCACGCAGCGGCCACCTAGGGACAGCGGGCAGGGCATGCGTGAAGGAGGCTCTGCGTGCAAGGCCACGCTCAACGCATCCCCGCAGCGCTTGCGATTTTTTTTTTTTTTTTTTTTTTACGGTGTCGCTGTGCAGTTCAGGCTGGCCTTGGGCTCACTTCGTAGCCCAGGCTAGCCACTTGCAACCATCTGCCTGCCTCAGCCTCCTGAGTGCTGGGATTGCAGGTGTGCGCCACCACGCAGAGCATGTGATTGTATGTTTTTAAAGAAACCAGGATGGCTTTAGCGTATTTCGGTCATGTAACGTGGTTACGGTTTACAGGGTGGAGAACTTCGCATCCTTGAAGCCTTGAAGCACAGCAGGTCAAATGAGGCTCTGGGGAGGCCCTGTGGGGCTGTCTACCCTGCTCTGTCCACCAGCCAGGGGCCAGGCGCTGGACTCAGCCGGCCACACAGCGTCAGTCACGGCCCGGCCGGAACCTAAGATCTTCACCTCTGCAGAACATGGGTCAAAACCCTAAGAAAAGAGTCGTGGCTCTGCATACTCAATTCCCAAACATTTCTCTTAGGGGTCCCCCCCCACCCCCCAACGCGCTCTTTTTCCCACTAGCTTGAGATAGTTGAGATTCATTAGTTAAATACGAGCTATGCTTCAGTAATCCACGAAGAAGAGAGTAGCCGTGGCTGATATTTATTTTCAAAGCAGTTAAAACTCCTCCCGGACCAGAGGCGCGGCACAGAAAGACTGCGGAGCAGTTCCCAGGGGCTGCAGGGCCCCTCCCGGCGCGACGCTGCGCCCCCCGGGCACCTACCCAGCCGGAAGAAGCTCTCCTGGCACCAGAAGCACTCGTCCTCGCCGCCGCAGCTGCCGCAGTCGGCGCTGCAGGCCCTGCACGCCCGCTCCTCGGCGAAGGTCTTCTCGGGACAGGCTTGGTGGCAGCGGTGCTCAAACCTGGAGGGACAGTGAGACGCAGAATGCGGCGCAGCGCTTTTCTCCACACCCGCGTCCACGCGCATTGCGAAAGCCCCGGGGGCCTGGGGTTCACCCGAGGACACTGGCTCCTGGTCTGGGTGTCCTGCGACACCAGGGCCCTGGCCAACTGCTGTGGGACTCTGAAGCCTTAGGAGAATCTTGGCCCCAGCCCCAGAGTAGATATTCCATTCATTTCTAGGCGTGGAGACCAAGGCTCAAGGGTAAAATGTTCGCGATCCACCTAAAGGGTGGACGGAGATTTTAAACAAAGTCCGTGCGCAGAGATAGTTTGTGTGATTTGCTGACAGCAGCTGGCACTTAGAGGCCCGAGAAGCTCGGTGCTGCGTTCACGCGCCTTGTTAGAGCACCAGCAGAAGGTTACTAACCGCAGTGAAGGCCTTGGCTTTCACAGGCACACACAGTATACATATATATACAGAGTCGGCCAAAAACATGTGCACGCACGTCAGCGGTTCACCCACCGACTAAACGACCGGAAGCTCACGGCCACCACTGTGAGCGTCTCTCGTAACTGCAGAGGCTGCAGGTAACTTGTGTTTATCTCACAATGCTGCCATAAATTTAGTGTTAAATTACTTAACGCAGTTTCTTGATGAATGCCTTTTTTGGTAGACTCCGTGTGACACACGCACACGCACACACGCACACATCGTGTATATACATATATAGCATCACGTCAGTTTTTATTTATTACCCATTATTCTCATCAGACAGTCAAATGTCATTCAGACTGCTGAAGTGTAAGTTCATTGGAAGGAAGCGTGGAATGAAGTCGTTTCTTGCGCTTTGATAAATTTCAAAGCGTCAGTGAATTAGCTGCCAGGGGAAAGTCTGCATATCTTGCTGGAAGTTATTGTACCGCACTCCTTAGCTGTATTCAAAAGCGCTAAATCGTCTGAGGGGATAAGCACGCACTTCCTGACACAAGTGCGCCAAGCTCCACCGCAGAGGTGTGGGATGTGTCATTTCGGTGCCCGTCTCTCCCCAGGGGCTTTGTGACACACCCCCCCTTAGCAAGCTGGTGGGGCTGCTCCCCCTCCCACGCCGGTGCCCTCACGGAGAACACAGGTGGGGCAGGTGCCGGGTGCTCTGATGTCAAATGCAGAAGCAGCCAGGGGGGACTGGAGGAGGCACCGCTGTAAGAGGACAGGAGACTTCCTCTGCTGCAGGGTCTCTCCTCTCTGAGCTCCTCAGGGAACATTTGTGCCCCACTCCCTCATCCTGGACCCCGCCAACACACATTCATTTCTACTCGGAGCTCCTGTGGCCGGCTGCACGCCCCGTCAGCGTCGCCCAGGAGGGTGCTGGTAAGTGACTTTGTGCCTATTCAGTGGCATCGGACCTATCTTAAAATGACCAAGTGTGGAGCTTCTTGGGCCCTCTTTCCCTCAGTTTAAGATGAACAGTTGCTGAACTCAGCGGGGCAGGAGTAGCACGATGCGGAGAAACGGTCAGCAAGAGAATCGCAGGGCTCTGGAAAAGTTGGAGGGAAACTGAAAGATCAGGTACCGGTTGAGCATCTCCAGCTCGAAAACCCATAATGGGAAGGAACAGCAGCCAAATTCAACCCTTTGTGGGCACCGAAAGGGATGCTATCAAGGCCATCTAACTTCATTTTATGCACAAAATCACTACAAATACTGAATACAATTACACTCAGGCTGCGTGTAGAAGCTGTATATGAAATGTAAGGAATTTTGTGTTTAGACTTGGGCCCTATTCCCAAGACATCCATCAGTGTATATGAAATATACAAAAACCCTGAAAAACCTGAAATCACGCATGGATGTGTGGATGTGTGTGTGGTACTGGGAACAGAAGACAGGGTTTTCTTACTGAGCTACATCCCCAGTCCCATTTTTATGTTTTATTTTGAGTCATGGTTTGCTACGTTGCTAAGTTTCCCAGGGCAGGTTCAAACTTTTAATCTTCCTGCCTCAGCCTCCCAGAGTGCTGGAATTACAGGCGTGCACCACCATGCCTAGCTTCCTGCAAACTGATAAAGGATGGAGGGGAAAGAAGTGGAGTAAGAACTTGTATATCGTATAATTGCCCTCTGCCGGGGAGAGAGCAGGCAGCTTGTATCTTATTCAGGACCCGCCTTTCCCTTTGTTTCTTTCTTTTTCTTAGTTTTTCTTACAGGACTGGCAACACTGTGACCTGGAAGGGAGACTGGAATAGGAAGGGAGGTGGCGGTGAAACACACTGGCCTTGGTTTTTACTACAGAGGGCTGCAGCCGGCCGCTGTGCACATTTTGTTTCGCCTCCAGGCCTGTGTCTTCCATTGCCCAGGCGGTGACTAACAGCTAATGTGGTACCTGGCTCCCCTGAGTGCTGGAGTCTGTGTAAGGACAAGGTGTCAATGCAGACATTTGGAAATATCTCGCTTGGAGCTGGGTGTTTTATTAAGGGCCATCTGTAACCAGCAACAATGAACCTCGGAAACCTGTGGCAAGATTCCTAGACACCAGTGTCAGGCTGGATGCCTTCCAGGCCCAAGAGAAAGAAGGCTCCTTTCGAGGCAAGAAAACAGCTGGGCGCTTGTGGCTAAATCCAAGAAATGCTCATTAATAGCCCACAGGACATGGCTGCTTCAGGCTGCAGGGACTCTCTGCATTAAGATTTGAGATGCAAGATGAAGTCGGGAAAGCTTACGCTGCAGAGAAGGGAGGGTCATGAAGAAAGCAGGCCAGACTTACATGTGATACCCCTCGGCACATGAGGTACAAGTTCCTGGGTCATCTGGGAAAAAATTACAAGAAAGAAAAATTACAATTACCAAAAGTTTGTTCTTTGGAATGAGTGGACTTTGGAAAAGTCGTAGCTTAAGACAAGTGATCTTTCGAGAGAGTTTTATGAAATATTCTGTCCAGAAATGATATTCAAACAGATTGCACCATTTTTAATTAGTAACAAGCTGTACACTATAGTTTGTTTTTATCCAAGGCAGCAACACAAGAGCTCTCATAAATACTTGGCCCCAACTTTTAAGAAAGAATAAGCCCAAGCTACTGCTCTAACATTACAGACCACCTGCCACGCATGTTGAGAACCGGCCGACCTCAAGGACGGGCATGTGGCTCAGCGTACAGCGCTTGCCTAGCGTGTGATTCTGAGCATTGAAAACAAAGAAACAACAACAGAAGCACCTGCCCCCCAGCACTCTCCTGCAGTAGAGACGTCACACAGATAGCACAGAAACATTTCCTCTCTTTCTCGGTGGTGTTGGGCCTTGGGCATGCTAGGCAGGTGCTCTAAGGGACTAAAAGCTTCTGGCCTCGGCCTTCATGTTTTCCATGAGTTTCTTCAAATGCCTGGAGGGATTCGGAGGTCCTGTGACATCTGGAAAATTTTTTTCCAATGCAAGTACTTACTTTCGTGTTCTGCACTTCACAACTCTTTCAGAAATTGCTCCTTTCTTAAGCATAAGGAGTCAGTGTAGTTGTGTTGGCCCCGCTGTGTCCTGTAGCTTTCACGGGTCTTACAGACAGGGATAGGAGTTTGAGAGCCGCTGTTTCTGTCTGTCACACAGCCCCAACCCTGCCCGGAAGAACCATTCTCAGATGTGATTATTGAGAGAATTCTACTGCTTTCTCTGGCACACAATTTTTTATAACTTTGGTGGGTTCTTCCTGTGATCTTTACAACCATCTTGATAAAGTGAAAAAATAACTACTCTTCTTTAAACAATTCTTCATGGTAGGTGGAGGTTCTGTCGCTTTTACCTTTATTTAAACTACGTAAAACTATGACCTTAGAACTTCGCTCATAACTGTCCTTCCTCATTTATTTTGGGCTCCTTTCTTGTTATCTGCATTTTGGAACAGTCCTTGCAGTCCTTGGTAAGAGGACTCACGACTCACACCAAAAGTCACAGGGGGAAGACTTCCAAAGAGGGGTCCGTAGAACCTTCTTAAACAGGGTCCTTAGAACCTTCTAGAAATAGCTTGCCGATAGAGCAGCGGAAAGGGGCCTGGCCTGGCAATTGACCCACCTGTCTCCAGTCTGAAGTTTTAACTGGGTCTTAGTGCTTTGTGAACTGGCAGAAACGTCTGGCTGCTGCTTTCTGCATGTGGACAATGAACCGGCTGGAAGATTCCAAAACTGAGCCTAGCATGAGTCAGGAAAACTGAGGCCAAATCCAGCATTGTCTGTTCACTGATGTATCACGCCTCAAATGCTTTTATGTTACAGTGTCAGCATTAAGTAGTTGCGACAAATTCCAAAATATTTACTACTGGCTCTTTCACAGGAAAGCAGCTGATTCCAGCAGTGGTGCTATCAGCTCGTGACTGTTGCGTTTACCTTTGTTAGCGACACAGACACCAATATAGTGGCTCAGATGGTCCCAGAATTCCTCTTAGGGACAGAAGTATCCTTATTTGGGAAAACACCCTGTTAAACTACTTGGGGCAGAAATGTACTTGGGAAGGGGAGCGAGAGCCAGGATAACGGAGGAAATGCACAGAACCTTCCGCAGGAGGCCGTGATCTGCTCCTGGGAGGAAACAGGTTTTAATCTCGGGGTCAACATGGTTATAATGTGGTGATTAAAATGGGAGCGCGAAATGAACCAAAAACCTAGGCTAATTAAGTGGAACCTGGACTTTGAAGCTGGAGGTGCTCATGAGAAAGGAAAGCTCCCCCAGATTCTTAGAAATTCCAGGGAGGCTTTATGCTTCTGAATTCTGCAGGTTGGGATCTGAATCTGCACTGCGAGTGCAGAGGCCCCTGTGGACACCAGGGTTTTGTGGGGCTAGTTCTTTCCCACTCTGAGCTTATTTTTTGCATCTGTATTCTTTTTAGGTCTTCTGTGTGTCCTGCTACCCCTCAGCTTGGGTCTGGGCGACTCCCATTTCTCTGCCTATCCCCGGTGCGCATCTTTGACTCTGACAGTTTTGCTAATTTGGCAAGGGCTGGGCAAATTCTAATCCTGTCCTCCAGTGCTCTGTCCATTCCTAGCATCCAGGAACTTAATGAGCTTGCTTCGTGCTCCTTTAAGCAGGCCACTGGTGGAAACATTAAATAGGACCAAGCTTCAGAAATGTGCATACCAAAGTGATCAGGGACTTTTCCAGCCCAGTTGCGCAGTGAATTTGGTACCTTAACACACATAAATTTGGTACCTTCTGCACACATAAATAACACATAGGCCGGGAACTGCACCTTAAAACACCTTCTGAATGCCCACCGGTTTCTCTCATTATTACTACTGTTCTAAAGAATAATTTAAAATTTCTTTTCTACCCCAGGAGACCCACAAGTCAAACACACACACTGAACAGATTCAGCGTGACCGCTGAGAGGCAGCCGTTACTGGACTAAGGAGGAAGATGACGATCCCAGGCCTCGAAGTGGACTCTAAGTCAGCTTGGCGTCCAGATAGCAAGCAGGGTGGCTTAAGAAGAAAGATGGGTTTTCCTGTTCCTAGTGTGTGCAGGGGTGGGGAGTGGAGAGGGAAATGAATAAGCTAGAGTCGGTAGCTGTCTTGGAAGGTGTTCTCCAAAGCGGGACGGCTACACAGCTTTGGTTATTTGATCTTGTCAGGCTTTGGAGCAGAGAGAGCATGTTTTGATCAGTGGGGATTCAGAGAGAGCCTCGCACATTTCGAAGAAAGCCCTCGGAAAGTGTTGTTGGTTTCCAGCTGCTCACATCGCTGCTGAGGAGAAGGCAGAGCAGAGGCGTGTCAGGATGGGGGAACAGCTTCCTTCCTTGAAAAAAAACCCCTCATTTTTATCATCTCACTTTTATGGAGTAGGATGGGCAGGACTACACTGTCCACCTTTTCTTGAGAGGTTTAGGTTACTCTCTGGGTCATCTTCCCAATCTGTCCTTGGGAACTCATTCTAAACTCAGGCTCCCAGCATCTTCTTTGGTGGCAGTGCCGTCCTGCCATTTTGTTTGCTTCTCAGCCTTCACCACTGGGCCAGGGTAGGTGTCTTGCCTATCAAAGGCACTGGAAGGGAGTGTTTCAAATTTTAAGTGGAACATGTAAAAACATCCAGAGAAGAATACTTTATTTTTATGGTTTACATAAACCTGAGGTCCTATAATTAGGATACATACAAACTAAAGTGTCCCTATTTTACTTTTTATAATGTTACGTTTCTTTTCCCATGGTTCTCATTGTCTTAAGGACAGCCTTTTAGCGCAGCGTTCATACCATACATGCCAGAATTAGCCATGGATTTGATATTATGCTTAGGCAGAATTGACCTCCTGTGAAAAACTATAGGGGAAAATTGATTTCAGCAGCTCCTAAACTGCCCTTGTTATTGTTTTCAAGCTTACAGGATTTTCATCTTTTATCCATACCACACAGTACCCAACCATCCCCCTGCCACTTTCTGCTGAAACCTGTCTTATGTCCCCTTACTGCAAGCACCTGCTTACTAGGCTGCTGTCAAAACTGATAGACTAAGGGGCCTATGAAATGTGTGCTTCTAACCAGGAGTGGTGGTGCACACCTGTAATCCCAGCACTCGGAGGCTGAGGCAGGAGGGTCACCGTGAGTTCAAGGCTATCCTGGGCTCCATAAGCAAGCTCAAGGCCAGCCTTCATTACATAGCAAGACTCTGTCTCAACAAACAAACAAGCAAGCAACAATGTGGGCTCCTGGAAGAATGTTAGGCCTTCACCTCTCTAAATTTCTTTTCAGGTTTCTTTGACTTTTTACGTTTTTTCTCCCTTGACTTAGGCCACATCTGGCTTCAATTTATTGTAATTAGACAAAACCTGTTGGCTTGTTTTTCTCCAAGTGGTCTCAACCTTTTGACCTGGCCTAAACACTTACATCGTGGGCTCTGCTAAACTTGGGGCTCATCCTCCTATGATTCACCTTGGTTGAATGTCCCCCACAATGTTCCCCACGCTCAGGAAACCTGTTAGGTCAAAGTCACACTCTCACTTCACACAGTTTAGTCCCACTCACACTGCAAGCTCGACCACTAACAAAAATCTTAAGCAGCAGTCTTCAACTTACTGATTGATTACCCTGTTGGCATAAAAAATCAGCGGGTACCTATAATGTGCATAAGCTATTTGCTATTATTCATTATTATTCATGATATACGAATCATTCTGCATACATTAAAAGTTGTGCAAACAGAAAATTTAAGAGGATAATATAAAAACAAATGTGAACATAAGTTCTATGTTTTATACAGACTAATCAATTGTCTTGTACATCTTTCTTTGGAGACCAGCGACTCAGGCCAGGCCTAAGCACACTGCAGGTCAGAGCCAGTGAATTCACATGGAATCACGGAAAAACGTGCTTTCCACGTGCTTGCGGAACAGCTGGAAGCAGCGACTCCCCGCTGGGGTCGCTCATCTCCATGGATGCAAAGACCTCGTGATCGTGGCTTTTAGCTCTTTCTTGTTTGTACGCTGCTGATTAGAACTCACCTTCTCACAGCTTTTTTTTTTTTTTTTTTGTCTTTTTGAGACAGGGTCTCGCTATGCATCTCAGGTAGACCCCACTTTTGCCTCCTCTACCCCACACTCTTTGGATTTAGTACATTAATTCGTTCCTTCCTTGGAATGAACCTTCCAGATGAACCTAACTAGTGATCGTGTCCCAACGAAAAATAACTTGAACGTTTATCTGTTAGAAATAGTATAAAAGAGATATAGTACATTTATGTAAGAGGGGTGGATGACACCTATTAAAATTCTGCTTCTCCAGAATATTTGATGACATGGAATCATTTCATGATAGGCTGTGTCAAAAAGGGTGATGAGTCCCAGCTATGTCTAACATAAATATGTGTGTGGGCAAATATAGCTTTGTCAAAAATCTGAAGGAAAATAGCTAAAATGCTAATTTCTGACTTTTATGTTTGCATATATATTAATATGATCCTATTTTTTAATAGTGTATGTGTTTCAGAGTTTGTTAGCATAAAAAAGTTATTAAGGAAAGAACCTGGGCCCAGTGTAATAATTCTAGCAGTGGGGAGGCTGAGGCAGGAGGGCTGGGGTCTCAGGCCAGGCTGGGCAGCAGAGTAACACTCTGTCTCAAGAACAAACACAAGAACAACAACGAAAGGAGGACAGAAGGACAGAAGGAAGGAAGGAGAAAGAAAGGAGAAGGAGAAAGGGAGCGGCCAGGCTCCGAGCTCCAGGCAGGATCCTCCCGTTTCTACCCCTACAGAGGAGCTTGCTGCTCACGCATACCCTGTCTATTATCTCCATTTCCTGACTTCTACTTTCTCACCTTCCTGTTTCATCCCTCAGCACCTCCTGACCACGCAGCACGATGGAGGGCAGCGATGCTTCCATGTGCGTGGTTCCAACAGCGGCACCTGCTTCCCGGGCTTCCGGGATAAAACGCTGTGTGAACCGAACTGCGTGTTCTGATAGGACTCCGCAGAGGACACTGGGGAACGGGACATGGGCTTATTCTTGGCTCTGTCTCAGACTCGCTACCTGCCTGGGGCTGCCACACGGCCGAGCATGCCTCCACCATCCCCCTCCTGGGCACCCGAGCCCGCAGGAGCTCGCCCTGCCCACCCTGCTGAGAAGCTCTTCTGCTCCCTCGGAGCGCAGAGACAGCACCCTATGCGGCCAGCACTTGAGCTGTTTCGAGGGGTAATTCAATGAATTGTTAATATGCATATTCTCCCAGGGGAAATACGTACTTAGTTATTAGGCAATACTGTACAAATTCGCGGGAGAGTTGCTGACATTTTTCTGTCCACTAGAGGATAATGAATGGGGAAAGAGATTTATATGTCCAAGGAGTGCCACTAATTATAAGCCCCAAACAGCACGAAGAAGAACATAATTCAAATAGGTCTTGCACTTAGAACTGCTTCAAATAATTAACATTCAAATACAGAATGGATCTTCTCATGGCTGCGTCAAAGCCAGCACCTTTCTGAGAGGCTCCGTGGTGCTGGGGTAGGAGGTACGTGGGCAGGGAAATGCATGCATTCAGGGACAATAGGAAAATGTTTGAATTGGCAGGAATGCAAACAGCACAGCTGACAAGGGGCGCAGAGGGGTAGGAAGCATCTGAGTAAAGAATGGAAATCCATGTCTGCACACACTGGCTGAAACAGCGTGCCATCCTCTGCTGGGACTCTCACTTGAGCCCAGGCTCTGATCCCAGTGATGGGCTCTTGTGATAGGTGCTGTCACCACTTCCCTGTGACCCGGGCACAGCAGGTGGAAATGGTGAAGAAACACATGTGGATTCCTTACAAGGACGGCTCACCACACCTGTGTGTCCGGTCCTGTGTTCACTTATTCTAGAGCCTGTATTTTTACAATTTTAAAAAATCAGATGATTATTGGCAGGCAAATAAAAATACAAATCTTTCTTTAAAAAGACATGTGAACTCAATACTAAATGAAACTCCAGGAAGACAGGGGGCTCAGTTTTGTTTTATTTTCCTGTATTTCCGGTACTCAGGGTTGCCTAGTCTGGAGCAGACGCTCCAGGAATAGGCACAGAAAGACATAAAGACTCATCAATAAATCTATCAAATCAGGTAAAAGCTAGAGAGCAGGGAGCCCGATATAGAGAGGAGGGCTAGCAAGGGTGAACCAGTCAAGAACTGACATTTTAGGGAAACCTGTAACACCCTCCTGTCTCCCAGGGGCTACTCCTACTCCCCATTCCTCTTCTCCAATACACTTTTCTACCCTTAACCTCTGTTAATTCTCAGAATTCATTCTTGAACTTTGGGGGACATGAACTTGGTATATTTGAGATCTAGCATTTCCCTTATATCATTTTGGAGGTCCCATCAAGATTTAAAAGGAGCTAAAGTTTAGAGGCCTGATCTTCAAAGGTAACTGGTCTAAGAAGACAGCCAATATTTTGACTCTAGCCCTTCAAGGACATAAGAGAACCTTTCTACAAGATCCTACAACTTCAAGGCTGTCAAACTCCAAGCGATCATGCCAGTGGAGCTAATAATAAATGTGCTAGATGTCTTTTCTGGGAACCACCACTTTGACCTTGTAAAGAGTTCCTAACTGCTGAACCATAACATGACTTCTTGACGTCCATTAGATTGAATCTCTGAAGAAGGTTCCTGGCTGGGGTTTCCCTTACACCATCTCTGAGCTTGAAGCAGCCAGACGGAAAACTACATCCTTTCTCCCCTAACAGCCATTAGGGATACCTCTTCAGAGAGGGGAATATTATAGATAGTTAAGTTAGGCTGAAACATATTAGGTAGACAGTCAGGGCTGGACCATCTAGGGAGTCAGTGCAAAAGATGAGAATCCACTTGTGGGCCAGGAAGAGAACCAAGAAGCCAATCCATGCCTTCCTGTGAGCCATGCTGGCCTGGAGGGGAACCAAGAAACCAACCTGTGCCTTCCTGTGAGTCAATTGGTGAGAGGGCTGGGAGATAAGAAGAGCACTGCTACCACCCTGCTCCCCCACTACCCCCCACAGTGTAAGCAACCAGTTGATTTGGAGGAACACAGGCTGAGATGATAGCAAGTGAAGTAAAACAAACAAACAAACAAACAAAGCAACAGAAAAAGAACTTAATGCTCGCACTGTTTGATTGACTTTGCAGGTCTAAAGCCAGTAGTTTGAGCATCTATTCGGAGGATAACAATATGCATTATAGAAACTGTAGGGGATTTACTTCTGTCTTGTTTTTGAAATCCAACATTTTGTTCTGTTTTATTGTTTTGTTTTCTTTCTTTTAAAGTAAAAAAAAGATGAGAATCCATCAGGACTGTGGCTGGAGGTGCAGATGAGGATCAAAGTCACAATGGATACTTTTACATTCCTCCCTATGGGATGAAAGGAGGCTTGGGATTTTTGGTATCACCCTTTTGAGGTTTCCCATTATCTCATTAGGGGTGGATCACCTGCCCCCACCTACCAAGACTAAGACTAAGACTAAGACTAAGACTAAGACTAAGACTAAGACTAAGACTACTAAGACTAAAGACAAGATTAAGACCACAGATTTTTGACCAAGATTAACAATGTCACCCATGTACTCTTACTACCATTAGACCAATATTACCTAAGCAATTATACTTGCAATCTTATTGGTTGATGATTTTGACCCACATCGTACTCACCTCATGATTTTGCTCTTAAAATTTCCTTTGAGAGGTGGGCTCCTTGGCAACCCATTTGGAACCAAGCCCTCCTGCCTCTCAGGAGTTATTCCTGGTTTCCACTCCACCATTCCTATTCCCCATTCCTTTTCTCCAATACATTTTCCCACTCTTGAAAAACACATTTGAAATTTCAGCAGAGTGCATGTTAGCAAGTTGCTGGCCACATGAAGATCTGAGGATGGAGGCCAGGAACATCTTGAACTGCTCAAGGAAGGCCAGTGGGATTGAAGGCATGGAAAGAAGAAAGAGTGAGTTGGGAGCAGAGATCAGGGTTGTAAGCGGGACCACTTCAAATAGTCCTTACTGATCATGATAGGAAGTTCATCTTCTAAATTAGGAGTAATGAGAAGTCACGAGGAGCTTTATATAGAAAGTCCTGGCTTACCCACAAGATCACTCTGGGTACTGTAGTGAAAGATGACTTCTTTTAACTTTAGAAACAGTTACAACTATCGCATCTGCTAAATTAACTTGGGTCTCACAAAATGCATGTGAGGACTGCTGTGAAGCTTATGGTTAGGGCGCTGGCCCAGCAAGCCCAGGCCCTGGGACTGACCCCCAGTACTGCAGACAAACCATAAAACCCCATGTGACACACATGAGAGATGTTCTGTAAAACAATATATGAGAGAAAAAATGATTAGGGATATACTAAGACTGCGGTTACAGGAATAGAAAAACTCGTGTGTGAGAGAAAATAAGGACGTTAACAAGGGATAAGATGACAGGATGTTTGAGCAACTGGTGAGGGGAGAGTGGAGTCTCAGCTGCATAGTGGACTCGGGAGGCAGAGAGGGATGCTTATTACTGATGTGCCATGGTGCACACACTTCTCCAGGTGATTCTGCACCAGGTGTAGAAGGTAAAGGCAATGCCAGCCCTCACAGAATCTGTCCTCTAGTGGGAGCACAGTAATTAACCAAGCAGATCAAAGAGAAATCACTCCACAGAAAATGATAGAATGGGAAACAAACCTATAGTACAGCATAGGACAAAATACTTTTCAGAGCCTGAAAGAAACCAGTTTAATGATTCTCTCTCCTCTCTCTTACCACTTACATGGGCTTTGATCTCTCTCTGTCTTTTTCTCCTTGGGAAAAAAATAATCAAAGCATTCTTATTATTTAGTGTTACCAAATAAAATACAGGACTTAAATAGAAACCTGAGAACTACTTTTAACATAAGGATAAATGAAAAATAAACTTGCCAGAAGGAGAAAGCAACAAACAAACAAACAAACAAAAACAATCTTGAGCTTAGTCATGGCATTGGGTAGTTTAAAAGCAAAGCAAACCAAAGAACAATATAAAATTTGTAATGACAAAGCGGGCATCACATGGGTTTTTATTCAAAATTCATACTACTTGTGTGTTCTGAAACATCTCTGAAGGGAATTCAACTTAGTGTCAAAAAAGAAGTGTCCCAAGGAGGTTGATAGATGCAGATGCAAATCCTTGGTATGGAAATAACCTCAACCTATACCTCAGAGCACTCTCTTATGTAAAACCTCTGAGGTAAGGACCATAATTGAAAAATAAAACACACCAGAAAATCAGGCACTAGGGGAGAAATCCAACAGAACTTACAGATAGTAGAATCAGACCCAAAGAGACTACAGATTTTGAAATCTTATGGCACAGAATGTACAAATAACAAAATATTTCATATGAAAATAGGAATACCTCTTAAAGACATGTGTGTAGGCAAAGAGTTCATGAACAAAGCCCTCATTGCATGGGAAATGCTACGAAGAATCAACGACTGGGATCTCATCTTACTAAAAAGCTTTTGCACAGCAAAAGAAATCACCAACCGAGTGAACAGACAACCCAGGAGTCAGAAAAAAATTTAGCCAGTTGTCATTCAGACAAAGGACTAATGTCTGGAGCATATAAACAATTGAAAAAAGTCAACCTTAGAAACATATAGGTTTTGAGGAACCAGCCTGGCTTCCCGTCCGTGGATTAACAGATAAAGAAGCTGTGGTATATATGCATGGGGGAGCATTTATCAACTACAAAGAAAAACCAACTTTTGCTATTTGAAAGAAAATGGGTGAATCTGAGGATTATCATGTTTATCACAAAAAAACAAACTCAGAAAGACAAATATCCCTAATATGTGAAATCTTAAACAGATGACAAAAGCAGAAGGGAAGATATTATTAGACAAGAGGCAGGGAATCGGGGAGGGGGAGGGATGGATACGATCGAAATGGCTATGGATATAATGCAATGGAAACAAAGATTTTGTAAATTAATAGGCGTTAATAATAAAAAGCAAGGTTTTTAAATAGAAGCATAGAAAAAGTAATGAAGGATTGCAATCCAGGATTGCAAAGAGTTTGAGGGACCCAGAGTAGACAGGGAGGCAAAGAGAATCATCCTTTGGGTTCTGAAATGCGTGTCTGGTGCTGCAGGCACTGGCCGGGAAGCAGAGGGAATGGCCCACTAAAATCACATTTTTTTATTACTTCTGTATCCAGACAGACCAGGGAAGGTTACAGCAAGCATGGCCTTTAACTTCCTGGCTTCTTGGGGTGCATTCCACACCCTCAGTTCTCAAGGACTCTCCAACTAAATATTACTTGAAAAGAGCAAAACAAGACAATAGCCATGTATTCCTTTTCTGTTTAACTAGAAACAAAACTACTAAAAAGTAAAATTTATTCTCCAATAGACATATTTTCTGGTCATCACTTTTTGCCCAAATTGCTGGTTTGTATAAGCAAACCAGGATTTATGTAAACAAATCGTGCTATTTGGGGGGGGGAAGAATCTAAGAGTCATCCTGTGTGATTTGCTCTTTAAAAAATTCTTGCTTATGTTTTTGAAAAGGCCTTTTGAGAGAGTCTGCCTACTCATCATGAGGCATAGTTTAAGGAAGTGATGTTTTCTTTTGCGTACCTTCAAATCACTATAGCAACAGAATCACTTTCGATGCCTTAATCAAGAGGCACCAGCCAGGATCCAAACTTCCCCTCTCGCTCTGGAGCTGTTGCCGATTCTACAGATTTAAAACTTTACATATTTGGGGAATAATTTTCTTCAAACAGTGTTTCTCTCTCTCTGAGGGTTTTGCCATGTTCGGGATATTATTTATTGCTGGATCTTTCTCCTCTATGTTATTTGATGACTGGTATGGAATTCTACATCTGTTTTGGTTGCCCTTTTTCTGCACTTTTGTGCTTTTATTTCTTATAGTTATCAGAGGTTTGGGTCTTCCTTATGGAGATTGGCTGGAAATGTCCTGTGTTAAAAATGGAATTTTGTTTTCTTTAATGTTCTTTTTAAACCTCTCCTCCTTGGATTCAGCAATCCCATTGCAGCTTCCATTAGTAACACTTAGCCCTGCTGAAACTGCCCCGAGTGATTACTCTTTGGATAGCTCGAAGGACTCAGTAACCAGTTTTTTCTGGTTACACATGCTTCTCTGAACACTGGGTTTCTGTGTCAATCACTGGCTGACTCTAAATGTCGTCCAAAACAGGGGAGGGGAGACCCCAGGTTTTCAGGAGTCCAAATCCGTCTGATTGGAATCTAACTGGCAGAAACAATTTGTTTGGTCAGCACAGTGTCTATACACACTGAACTGAAAGAAATCAAAAGGCTGGCGAGGAGTGCAGCTCAGTGGCTGGGTGTGGGCTCTTAGCATGTGCAAGAACCTGGGTCCGAGTCACAGCACACAGAGCCACACAGAGGTCCCACAGGGACCTCTTGCTCAGTGCACCGGGGCTGAGCAGCAAATGACTCTACCAGACAAGGGTGCTCCCGTCGGCCACAGTCTTCCCCAGGCTCACCTGACCGTGGTACCCACCCGATACCTGTATATATTTGAATTTAGGATCCTTAATTTTGTTCAACTCCACCTCTCTCCGGGCTCTATGGCTACAGAACAGAGACCTAGAGAATTTACAAGACTTGATCCAAGGCAAACCATTCAGTTAGTGGCAGCTGGAGAACTAAATGCAATTTTACTGGTGACCAGCCCTGAGATTCTGGTTGTCTGAAGGTTCGGACCACCCCGCATAAGGTTATTTCGTGCTACATATTAGGGTGCATGCTAGATAATTAGGAACCAGGTTTATACCAACCATGATTAACTACAGACATTCTGCTGGGTGTGGTGGCCCCTACTTGTAATCCTAGCACTTGGGAAGCCGAGGCAGGAAGATTGCTGTGAGTTTGAAACCAGCTTGCACTACATAGTGAATTCAAGGTCAGTCTGATCTACACAGTGAGACCATGTCTCAAAACAAACAAACAAAAACAAAACAAAACAAAAATCCCAAGCAAAAAAACATAAAACACAACAACAACAACAACAACAAACCCCCCAAAACTACAGAAATCCATGCAGATGATCACCAAGTGACAAAGCAACAAGTTTATCACTGAGGACTTTAAAAAGATATTCAACATTATTCTGAACAAGAAAGGGCTGCTTACTTTGGCTTTGAGAAAAGTATTTAGTGTGATGAACGTGCATGTGTGTGTAGGTGCAGGGTGCGACAGGCCAGAAATGGAAAGATTCTCTCTGGCAGGTTTTCCCAAAGTGGCCATTTTTCACAGCCTTTTGAATGTGCTAGGTTGGTCTAAAGCTAGGCACAAGATGGAGAAAGTTAGAAGCAGCATGACGAGTGCAGTGCTGCGTTATCTAGGGAACGTACTGGAAGGCTGGTGATGGTTTCATGTTATTTGCTCTCCATCAGTTAGTGGCAAAGGTGGTGGATTAACTAATGGTCACCTGGTAGCTCCCAGCTCACCCGAGTCAGCGTGGTGCGGGGTGTGGAAGGCCCATCTGAGGCATGGAGGGGAAGATGGTGCCAACAGCATAAAAGGAGGCATGGAGGGAAGATGGCGAAGCTTCCTGGAGAAGCCTGTCCTGCTGGCTTTCTCGATAATGAACTCTGCTGTTATCATCAGAGGAGCTCCGGTCCTCACTGTGCTGAGGGTGGCTGTGGTTCTTTTCGGGGAGCTCTGGTCCTTACTTTCAATGTCGCTTCCTGGCTCCAGTGCAGATCCCTCAGCCTGCTGGCACAGATCCTTCACTCCATTGTCATAGACT
Organism: Dolichotis patagonum; assembly: GCA_004027295.1. Lineage (NCBI taxonomy): Eukaryota > Metazoa > Chordata > Mammalia > Rodentia > Caviidae > Dolichotis > Dolichotis patagonum. Next base: position 52,959 of record PVJX010007033.1, on the reverse strand, counting down.
TTCCAGCTTCCACCATTGACCTTTGGGCCTGCCCAGTGCAGATCCTTGGTACAAACTTGCATGAGACAATGCACAGGCTCTTGGCCTCTGTCTGGACTCATGGAAGACATTGTCATGGGCTCCTGGTCTTCAGCTGGACTCATGCAGCACAATATTGTGGGATCCAGGCCCTCGGCTGGATTCTCTGGGTCTCTAGTTGTGGACAGACCTCCTGCACTCTTGCATTTGACTCTTTGGGTGAGTATTACAAAATAATCCTATACATTGTACACTGTATTAAATCTATTCCCTTGCAAACCCCGACTGCAACAACGTGTGTCCTAGTTTCTGGTATGAACCCGTCTACCTGCCCATGCAGCCCCATACTAAGGCATTACAGGGGAGGTGGGCCTGCACGCGTACGTGTGTGTAAACCTATATGTGCATGCTCATTCAGCCCAGGGCATGGCTGTGGGTTTATGAAGGTAGGCAATGTGTTACTGACCAAAAGAAGGCATTCTCTTCAGTTTTCCACTCTTTTTGTTGTTGTTGTTGTATCTATTCCCCAAAAGTATAAAGAATTCATAAATAAATCCTGGTTGAAACTAAAGTAAATAAAGCAAAAGCGCGGTGGGGGGGGTGACCCATAAATGAGAATTCAGGCCATGGTGACGTTTAGGCTAAATGACGCATGGAGAAACAAAAGCATTGTCACAATACAAATAAAACCTCAGCACTGCCCACAAAGCGGGCCCCACTGAGAAACTGTGCCTGGCCGAGTGGCAGATGCACACGGGAGCTTTGTGATAGCAGAAAGGGTTCCAGACAAACGCCCGGGCTCTGCCAAGCCACATCCTGCATCCTAACGAACCTCATGGGAGCACTCTAACAGCCCTCCAGGGCCACTCAGGTCTGAAGACAAGCGGGATTTCACAGCAGGATTAAGTCTACATAATGACACATAAAGTAGACAGCAGGCTACCAATTATCTGCCAGGTTTGAGGACAGCCGTGGCCCACCATGAAACACCTTGAATTGGCTGCTTATCTGGTATATGCTTCTTTCCAGTAATTGCTGGCGATCTCTCCTCTTCCTTTCAAGTTTTAAGGGCCTGATTGTTTTTGTGGCAGCGCTTCTATTTTCCTTCACTATGGCATGGGAACAGCCCAGGACCAGCATTCAGGGTTTTCTTCGAATAAGAGCTCCATTTTATCAGACCGGCGGCTTCGCAGCGTGCCCCGATGCAGCCCTCAGCCACTACAAAGGCAGGACTCTTCTTCCTCGATGTCACAGCCCTGCAGGGGGCCTCCATTCACTGTGCTAGGTGACAAGCTATTTTCGAGTCTGGGTAATCATAGTAATCAGCATTATCCTCTATTGACACCTCCGAAGGGAAGATGCAGTGGAGCTCTGCTGTCTATTCACAGGCTGAGAGCTTTTGTGATCCAGAGCTGCTATGCTGTGAGTCCGAAGGATTCAATGGAAGAGCATCTCCCAATCTTCTTAATGGTCTAAAATTGTGAGGCGGAGAATGCTCGCTGCTCGTTCTCCTCTCTGGGTCCTGAGGCGCTGCAGAATGACAGCTGGACACGTGGCTGCCTAATTGTGCAAGTGCTTGCTTGATGATGAGGCAATTTCCTAATGCATTGACACGCTTTTAGGAATTCCCAGTGTTTTCTAGGAGGTCTGGTTCTTGGAAGGGCGGGGGAGAAGTTTGGCCACAGAGAACTCACGTATTTTAGTATGTGAACAAAGTGAACAGGATTCAATTTCCATAAAAACAGCACCGTGAACACCAGCGCCCTTACCAACCCTGTGAAAGGATTTAATTTGCAATGGGACTTAAATAGGCATAATTTAGAAACGTTTGGTAGCACTTGCAATTTGCCCAGGTTGCCATGGGCCCCCTAGACCCATTATTGTCAATTATATCTACATGTAGTAGGTCCATGTGACTCTTTTCCACTACGGACTGATTATCGTATTCATCTAGCCATTTTTCTGACAGCAGGGTCACCTTTTTGAGGAAATATACTTATTTAGCCTACTAGATGGATATTCCAAGGACTATGCCAGCCTTCCTGGATCTAAGAACTCTATCACCGGAAACTGCTAGATTACTTGAAAATCATACTTTCTTTGATCATGCTCATGTTTAAAGAACCTAAAGGGACATTTGAAAAAAATTCTGTTTTTCTGCTGATTTTGAGAGCATTCATTCAAAAGCCTGAGAAATGGACAGCTATTATGAGTATCAGATGAAATTATAAATCTGAAGAGAAACTTGTGGTTTAAATGGACACCAAGTACTAGCAATTCCTTCGCTTAGCAAAGTGGCCCTGACTAGGTCAGGCGCAGTGGACAGTAAGGAAGGGCCAGGGCTTAATAGACGAGCAGGTCACAGATCCAGTTTCCTCTGCTTCTGGATGAGAATACGAAGTCCTTAGACTGGTGTGCAACGGTTTCCTTAAAGCAAGTGCTGGCACTGGGCTCTGACTCTTCCACTCTTCACAAAAGCTCTTTCAAACCATTCACCATAGGTCACGTACCAGGGCCACGGCATTTATGTGCTCAGAAGTGATGGGTTCCGCACCTGCTTGTGACGAGTGTGGTTCAGTGTGTGGATTATATAAGGATAAATGCAGGGGACTATCTGTTTGCTCAGAAGTTATGCCCTAAGTGAGGGAAGAAATATAATGCATAGATTTTTAAAAGTTAATAAAAGTCAAAATATCAGATAATTGCATATGACCTGCCAGAATTAAAATAGGATGAATTATGTGTGTGAAAGAGAGAGACAGTGTGGTAGGGGAGTGAGAGACAGAGACAGAGACAGAGACAGAGCCAGAGACAGAGAGAGAACCTGTGGTGAGGTTAGACACATGCATATAGGAGGCTGACGTTGATCAGGTTGTTTTGATTAAAGCACTCATTGCTCTGTGTCAAGCATTGCCTACTGGTTCTAACTTGAAGTAGACGTAGAAATCCCAATGAGAGGGATGACAGGATTCCTGGAGGACGAAAGTACCCATCAGCTGAGGGATCTGTGACGGTCTCAGGCTCAGACGTTTTCCCCAGTCACTTGCTAGATTCCCGAGTGGCCCAGCCCATGAGGACACATTTGAGCACATGATGTGATGGTTGGACAGCAGTTTTGGGCAATACTCACTCGCCACGTGTGCCACAGTAAAGTGAAGCTGTTACTGATTTCATGGTTCTGATTTGCATTGCAGCATTCAAGGGCGTAAGTACTGTATCCGGTCCCAAGGAGTAGTGGACATATTTTATCTTTAAGATCTCAATAGGTCACACATCTCATTTCTAAAAGTTCTCAGTCACTCCTTTGCTGAGCGCATAAAATGAATTTACTTCTGAACTGAGACCTTATATGCCAAATTTTTACAGCCTTAAATATACTACTTTATTACTACTATAAATGCTTCTTGACTCACCTCTCACAAACCTTTTACTGCTAAAGGTAAGGGATTTCCCTAATTGACTTGTTTCAATTCATATAAGATTTCCAAGTTAAAGCCAGGTCACTTGGATAATATTTCAAACACATAGGCTGCTTTCTGATGAACAGAATAAATCTGCAATTTTGAAACTGGTTAGGCAGCCAGAATGATTGTATTAGGCTTTCCAATAAGTGCCCCTTCAAAATGACTTCCTTTGTTTTTTAAAACTCACCGAAACTGGCCCAAAGGCTCGATGTCATTGCTCAAATATTGGGGTCATGGTAATCTGCAGTCTACATTTTTAGGCTGATTTATTTTTGTAGTGGAGCATCTAGGTTTCTAGAAATTATTTGAGGGCACAAAATCCCGTCATGGTGATAAATCAAACTGTAGCTCTTTCTGGTCCAAATTAGAGGTTAGAAAGATTGAGAAAGTTTTCTAGTCTAACGTTCCATCCCTCACATCTGCAGGTTATTCTTATGACCCCTGTGGAGACAGTGCAAGGGAAGCATTACCTTGGGCTTTCTTTTGCCCCAGTGACCTGATTGAAGGGGTCTCTGTCACCCTGGGGACTGTGAAACCAGGAACTGAGGGCATCCGTGGTATGTTAGTCAGGGTTCCATCGCTGTGACCCTATGAAGTTGAGGTGATCAACTTCAAAGAAAGAAAGGTTTACTTTGGTTTATGAGTTCAGAGGTTTCAACCGTGGTCCTTTGGCTCTGCTGCTGTGGGCTTGTGTTGAGGCATGGTGGAGCAACTAGAAGTGGAGAGAGGGAGAAAGGAAGAGTCTGGGTTCCCAGTATTTCCGTCAAAGCCATGCTCTTCCACCAGGCCCCACCTCCTAAGGATTCTACCACCTCCCAACACTGCCATCAGCTGGAGAGCAAAACCTCGGGATATTCCAGAGCTAAACCATACACCAGGTTACCTGCCCCTTTCATACAAAGCATGTTTCACTCGTTTCATCAAATAGTGGAAAGTCTATTGCGAGGAAGAACACACAATTTTTAAGGAACAGTTTCGGCATAAAAAAGTGAAGCTAGCCACTACATATGGCCATAGGCACAGCTGAGAGGAAAATGGTTTGAATGACCCAGCGATGTTGTCAGTGAGACCATGAGGAACGTGTGGAGAGGTCAGCAAGGACGCTGCTCGCCTTCTGAAGCTTCCACTCCGGGTCTGTGACCAGGAGGTGGCAAGTGAGCCCGTACCCTGCTGGGTCTGTCTGGGCCTTCTAAAGCTCCCGTGCTGACTACTTCACATGCTCCCAACAGCTGAAGGCTGTTGGCAGGGATCTGGCCGAGGTATCCACGGTGTGAGCTGCAGGAAGACTTTGTTGACAGGATGAATCTGGACTCCAACCAAATTACCTCCCTGTTTTTGAAAGTCTCAGGCTCTGCAGGCCCAGATGCAAATTTACTGACACTGGCTGTTGGCTCAACTCTCAGTTGGAAACCAGCCTGCTCAGCAGCTGGGTATCAACACGCAGATACCCCTGTGCTCCCTCACTCGGCTTCTCTCTATTCTGACGTCTGCCCTGTGACTTACATCATTCTTCTTTCTCCTCCACCAGTGGAGCTTGAAGTGCTTCCTATCACCTGGCAAAGGACTACGCGTGGCAGTTTGGCAGTGGCTTCGGGAGATGGAGAGCTGGGGAGTGAAATAAAGGTAGCCAGCAATAGCCTGCGCTGTAGTTTGGATCTGGAGCACCTTTCAGAGGCCGTGGGATGAGGCTGGTCCCAGCCGATGGCGCTATTGTACTCTCTCCGTCTCCTTCTCCTCTCCTTCCCTCCCTGGCTGCCAGGAGGTGGGTGGCTTTGTTCCACCAAACGCTGTCACCCATGTTGGTTTGCCTCGTCTCAGGCCCAGAGTGATGGGGCGTAGGGTCCATTGACTGAAGCCTCTGAAACCATGAGCAAAATACATCTTTCCTTCTTTTAACTTAATCTTCTCAGGTATTTTGTCATGCAACAAAAAACTGACTAGCACAGGCACAGAAACCTTAGATATTTACTGGGGGGCCTATTAAGCTAAGCATGTCACCATGTACGAGTTGGGCGTGGCCTCAGATGTAGATGCCTTGGTGACAGTAGACGGGATAGGAAGGGAAAAGGGCAGCAATGGAGAGAAAGAGAATTAAATTTTATTTTGATATTAACAATAAAGCCTATTTATTTTTCACTCTTGAAGAACTCAAGATATGATTGACTTGGTAGTTTTCATTATAATCTCTAGGATCCTATTAGGAGGTAATGACTTTCCAGCTTATTTTGAAACCCCTAAAAGAGACACCCACGCCAGTTTCTAGAGTCTCCTGTAAAGGTTAAAGCCTTTCCTCCACCCGACCATTCCCTCCCCTAGTAAGTAACAGGAAGTTAAAGTCACAGACCCCAAACTGCCTTCAGGAGTGGCAGGCGGTCTTCTGAATACCTGTTCCTGGGCTGGGGTTTGAGCACACCCTGTTCTTTTCTTTAGCTTGGTTTATTTTGGAAAGGCTCGGCTCAGTGCTCTTTCTGCAAGCCTATGTGATCCAGACAGACGTGGCTCCCAGCCTGACTCTGCAGGTCAATTACACGATACCCAGCTCCAGAGGAAACAGCGGAACGACACAAAGAGCTCAGATGCTGAGATAACTGCTCCAGAACGATACAGAGGGCGTCTCAACCACTATGTCCTTCTCTGCCACGAGCATAAGAAAGAAAGCTTGAATGTAGGAGAGACACGACTATGGCACACCAGGATGGAACCAGGAACGAAATGAATACAGCGGGTCAACCTCTCTGCAACTTTTATTTACATGCCCTAAGAAAATGATGCACCGGCACCGTCTGCTCAGGGGGTCTACAGGTTCGGAGCCAGGCACTAAGTTTGAATTCAGCTTTAACCCTTAGTTGTTATGCAGCTTGAGAGGCGTTACCCAAGCTCTCTGAGCACTGAACTTCTCATCTATAAAACGAGACTGAGGATTTTGAACAATGAGGTAATACTGCAGAGCACAGAGCATGTTTGTTAAGTGCCTACCTAGCTCAGCACCTAGCGTGGGCTAAACAGTCAGCTGTAATTATTATAATACAGTGTATCTGCTTCTCTTCCAGTTTGTCACCTCAACAAAAATATTTTAAACATTATGTTGAAATCACATGCTTGGTGATTTTCAATTCTGTACATTAGAATCAGTCAGAGTTTTAATCAAATGCTTAGGCCTCAGTCTCAGTCCAGAGGAATTAAACTAGAAACACCCGAATGGGTACCAGAGTAACACTGTCTTTCTCCCAGGTGATTCTGGGGCTGAGAACCACTGGACTATCACAGTTACACGTGAGGCCATTGAGAACAGGGGACAAGTTTTAGCATCTTGCTATCCCCGTTCCCAGCAGCAGGGAGATGGTCAGTTAATTTGTCTTAATCCTGACTCACAAAACTGGGAGAAGGTTTCTGAATTTCCAGGTGACTTGTCTCCTGTGGGGGGACAGATTTCGTGGGCAGCAGACAAAGGTGAGCGGTAGCTACACATTGTTTCTCTCGCCATGAAGGTTTGAAAGACATTTTATTACAAACCATCTGAGTGAGTCCTGGGTGCAGAGCTGAAAATCGTTAGGGAAAGCAGGAATCACAAAACATGTCGTAAATGTTTGCTAGCTGACTGAATGAAGAAAGGCAGGATGAATGAGGGACAGAGAAAGTGGAAAATGTCTGCAATTTCTTTCAATACTTTGCTCTATTTCTTAAAGAGGTTTTTATATCTTCTTCACTCTCACCTGGCAGATAAGGTATCATTTACAGAATCAGGGGAGAGGAAGGCACTAGAGAATCGTAATGGCTCGTGTCTAGATGTCCCCTAAACCTCATGCAGTCATAGCTGGGGCTTTACAGAGGTGGCTGGATGTAGAGCACGTGATCCTGGGATCACGGGTGTGTGATCACTAACTTAGCCCACTGATGGATTTGGCACAGTTCTGGGTAGGATTAAGGTTGCCCCACTAGGGGTATGAGACATAAGAGATAGCAAGAAGGTTGCTGTGTTCTCTTGTTGTACACTGCTTTGTTGTTTTTCTGTCTTCCTGCCTTTTGCCCTCCTTGGACTATTTCTCTTCTATGTTGCCCCTGTCATGCTGTCTTGCCTTGGGGCTGGCCAATTATGGACTGAAACCTCTACAAACTGTTAGCAACACAATACGCTTAACTTTCTGTGTTGGGTATTTTGTCTCAGCAATGAGAAAAGTAAATAAAACATGAATGAAAAAGAAAAATCATCAGTTTATGTTTTTTACAGATATCCCTATTTAATAGGGGTCACTTGCTTCTTCTTTCTTTCTTTCTTTCTTTCTTTCTTTCTTTCTTTCTTTCTTTCTTTCTGGTGGTTACTGACCATCACTCCTAGGGGCACATAGAAAAGGGACAGTCAGAGACTTCTTTCTCTTAAAAGAACAAACTCAGGACCAGCTTCAGAGGAGGATCGGAATATAAGTACACTCTGAACAGTTTGCTCAAGAAAACAGAGCCAGGCGTGGTGGCATATGCCTGCAATCCCAGCACTCAGATAGCTGAGGCCAGCCTGGGCCACAAAGTGAATTCTAGGCTATCCTGAACTGTATAGCGAGACCCTGTCTCAAAAAGACTCCCCACCACCCCCAAAATTGTTGAGTCACAGACTAATCACCTAGACTTTAAGTGTGATTGGAGTTCGTAGTTAATTACAATGGATAAATTTGCTTATTACCTTCTCAAACAAATTATAACACCTACCATAATTGTTACTGGTTTCATACAACCTGACATTACTTGACGTCATACTATAACAAGTAGATAATATCACTCAGTATCCCAGGCAAAAATGTCCTGTGCGGTGATTTTCAACTGGAGGTAGTTATGCTACCCCAGGACATCTATCAGTGTTCTGAGACCTGTGTGACTGTCATGACCGTGAGGCTGTTAGTAGCATTTAATGACAGAGGGCAGGAACGCTCCTAAACAACACACAGGATAGGAACCCACACTACAGAAACACCTGGTTCAAAATGTCAGTAATGCTGAGACTGAGAAAACCTTATTTAACTTGAAGATTAAAGCAAGATACATCCAAATGAGGGGTAGCTGTACAAAGACTGACCTGTACTCTTAAAGAAAGCTCAATATTCCTGGGCGTGGTGGTGCACACTTGTAATCCCGGCACCCAGGAGAGAGAGAATAAGCCTTTCTTTTTAAAAATTATTCTATCAAGCAAAATGCCTTTGCTCTTCAGTGTGAAGGGAATCATCATCCGTCCTGTGCTACCCTGGGTCCAACCCTGGCTCTCACGGGGTCAGTGTGGTGAACTGTGGCTGAACTTAACTGCTCTGGGTTTAATTTCCCCACGTGTAGAACGAGAGCAATACTCGTACCAAGTCCTGGGCGACAATACACTTAAGGCACACAGTACAGCTCCCGGAACATTAGAAAATCAATGCACACTAGCAGTTAGGTCACTGTTTCAGTTACCTGTTCAGAGATGGGACCATTCTAACATGGAAGTATTTTTCTGTTAAAGTCAACATTTTTTGAAATGTATTTTCTTAGTGTAACACTTGCCCTCTATCGCTGTACCATTTTATGCATGCAATATATTTATACATTACCTCGACAGTCAAGATAAAAGATATTTTCAACCCCCTGAAGTGGTTTCCTCATGCTTTTATTTTTAGGGCAAAGTGACTGTGGATAACTAAAGCCCACCACTTTGCCAGACTTCTCTAGGTTCTACCTAATGTGTTTTCTCTGTTTAGAAATCCATCTGGGACGTCGAGTTCTGTTAGTCATTGTGACTTCTTAGGCTTCTGTGGCTGGGACAGTTTCTCACACTTGTTTGATGAACTTGACGGTTTGAGGAGCAGTAGTCAGACATTTTATAAAACGCTCCTCTGCTGGGCATCTCTGAAGCTGTTCTCATGATCACCTGAGGTCTGGGTGTGGGTGTCCCGACCAGCCCGCACAGCATGTGTGACCCAGCTCCACGGCAGGCAGGAACGAGTGGGTTTGTGGGTTACTGCACTGTGAAGTCTTCCCTTGCTGTTTCCTACTCAGGAAGAAAGCGCAGCCCTCACCTAAGGAATAGGAAGTAATGCTCTTGTTCTTTGAAAGAGGAGTACTTAAACAACCAGCTGAATTTATCTGTAGGAAGATTTGTCTCTATTGATTTATTTATTTGTTTATTTTTGTCTTTTTGAGGCCAGGTCTCACTATGCAGTTCAGATTGGCCTTGGGCTCACTTTGTAGCCCAGGCTGGTCTCGAACTTGCAACCATCCTCCTGCCTCAGCCTCCTGAGGGCTGGGATTACAGGTATGTGCAACCATGCCTGGCTCTCCTCTCATTTATTAAAAAAGTTTTTTTTTCTTTTTGGTACCAGAAATTGAACTCAGGACCTTCCATTTGCCAGGCAGGCACTTACGCTGCTAAGCTATACCTCTGACCCTCACCTATTTATTTAATCATTTATTTACCTCCAGATGAACCCACGGATATTTATTTTATTATTTGGGTTATAACCTAATACCATTTTATTTCACTGTAGTTCAAACTGCTCCTGCTTTGGCCATAAAAACTCTTTCGGTGGCTCCTGTGTCCCTCGTAGTCGTGTTATTTTGTTTGTTTTCTTTCAGCAATTGTTTTGTCATGACGAGATGCTGCAGACTCATCTTGTACATTTCCTGCGGATTTTCCAAACAGGTCTGACGTCCTGGGGATTTTTTTTTTCAGAAACTGCGACTCAGGACTCCGAGCGCTTGTCGACATCGGAGAGTTGTGAGGCTTTCTTATCCAAGCGTGAAATGCTTCTAAAGCTCTTTTTCTCTTTTTCTTTTTTTTCACTTTCAAACTTATGGAAAGACTGGAAAAGTAGGCAATGAACTTTGCACGATTCCTCTGGGCCCTTTTTTTTCTGAACTACTTGCAATGGGTTGTAGACCTCACAACTCCTCCTCCCTGGTACCTTCTCACTCGATCCTACATCTCTTAAGCAACAGGATTACTCCTATTCAACCACACCACTAATTTTATAATTCTATAAAGTCATAGTAAGACATTTCTTACTGCTCCAAATATATATTACAGTTTTGGAAAATTCAATATTTATGCTTTTTCTTAATTATTTTATCTCTTACTCTCTTATTTTTTCTATAACATTGATCTCTCTCTCTTTGTCTTTTTTGAGACACGGTCTTGCTATGTAGTCTAGGCTGGTCTTGAACTCGTGGCAATCTCCCTGCCTCAGTCTCCTGCATGCTGGGATTACAAGTGTGCACCACCACGCCCAGGAATATTGAGCTTTCTTTAAGAGTACAGGTCAGTCTTTGTACAGCTACCCCTCATTTGGATGTATCTTGCTTTAATCTTCAAGTTAAATAAGGTTTTCTTAGTCTCAGCATTACTGACATTTTGGACCAGGTGTTTCTGTAGTGTGGGTTCCCATCCTGTGCATTGTTTAGGAGCGTTCCTGACCTCTGTCATTAAATGCTACTAACAGCCTCACGGTCATGACAGTCACACAGGTCTCAGAACACTGATAGATGTCCTGGGGTAGCATAACTACCTCCAGTTGAAAATCACCGCACAGGACATTTTTGCCTGGGATACTGAGTGATATTATCTACTTGTTAATGTATGACGTCAAGTAATGTCAGGTTGTATGAAACCAATAACAATTATAGCAAGTGTTATAACTTGTGTGAGAGGGTAATGAGCAAATTTATCCATTGTAATTAACTACTAACTCTCATCACACTTAAAGTCTAGGTGATCAGTCTGTGACTCAACAATTTCCCACATTATGTTCTTAACATACCCTGATAATTCTCCCTGGAGTCTGTGCACTCTGGGGTACAATTTCCTAGTCCTTTCATTGCATGTATGCCAGCTGAAATTTTTCTGAAAAAAACAGTACTTTCCCTCTTATTCTATTTGCCTTTCTCTTCTTTTTTTATTCTTCTTTAAATATCACTATTGATCCATAGAGTTTAAAGGTCAATTGAATTGTAATTCTTTATCAAAAGCTTCTAATGCTAAAGTTGTCCCAAATTTGGCCCCCAGGACCCCACTTGCACTAAGTACTGGGTCACTTGTTATGAATGTATGAAATGCATTGTTTAAATCAAAAGTACATGAAATGATGGAACTAGAGAAGGTTCACATTTGTCTCCACCCCTTTCTTTAGAGGCAACCATGTTCATTAGTTTCTCATTTATTCTGTGTTTCTTTTCTTCTTGCCAAAATAAACAAACACGTACACTCATTCACAATTTAGCTTATGCAAAGGTGGCGTTCTAGGTACATGTCTTGCACCTTGCCTTGTATTTTGTGGTAGTGTATGCCATGGAATCACCATTGATCGTAGAGCACAGGGATCTTCTGTGTTCTCCTGACAGCTGTGCAGTTCTCCGTTGGGTATATGTCCCTTGGTTTATTCGGTCTGCCAGGAGCAAACATTTAAGCTGTTTCTGGTCGTTTGTTAGTACAAGTGCTACACTGTGAATCACCCCCAGGCTTCTGCTTTCGCAGTTTCAGTTACCAGCAGTCAGTGCCGTCACACTGGATCCCGCTCAGGACACGGAGCGTCCCTCTGCCCAGCACACCCGTGCAGGACACACTGTGTACTACCAGGCACTCAGCGTGTGTCTCAGGTATCAGATCAACCGTTGTAGCACTGCGGTGTTTGCGTCCAACTAACCTTTATTTTACTTAATAATGACCCAAAAGAACACAGGAGTGATGCTGGCAGTTTACGTATGCCAAATAGAAGCTGGAAAGTGTTTTCTTTTCCTGAAAACGTAAAAGTCCTCAACTTAATAAGCAAAATTTAAAAAATCACACGGTTCGGTTTGCTAGGGTTCATTGTCAGAACCAGTCTCTGTGAAACTGAAAGAAAGAAAAATCAATCTGTGCATGTTTTACTGTTGTACTCCCTGTGCAAAAGCTACAGCCACAGAGCTCAGCACAGCTTGCAGAAGACGGGAAAAGCATTTGATGTTAGGGCTTTGCATTACTGGCAATTTCAGACATGCCCTGAGGGCTTTGGGTTTCATCCCCTGGATAAGGAGGTGCTGTGCACTTCCTTGCACCCCGTGGGTGCGTCCTCGGGCTAGACTGCTAGCAGAGTTGCTGTGGGGTAGCAGGGCAAATGCAGACAGATTTGTGGTACCCACTACCAACTTCCTGCAGTGACACTGGTGGTACCGCTGTAGTCCCACAAGCGACACACAAGCACCGTGTGTACAGAGCTGGTAAACTTGTACACTGCCTCCAGAGTGACAAGTGACAAACAGCATCTCCAGGAAGGTATAGCCTGCACTGCCTGTGTAATAAGCAAGTATCTTTTCATATGTTTTAAGGTCATTTGATACACATAATAATAATAAAGAAACCAAAAGCAGAAACCTTTCTCTCTTCCTTCACAGTTTGTGGTATCACATTAGATGTGCTTCGCCCTGACTCTGAAAGAATCCCCGGCTGGCATCTTTCTCTACCCAAGCCCTGCTGCCTTTGGTCATTTCCAGCACCCAACACAGAAGCTGCGTCAGAGTTCTCCAGAGGAGCAGAACCACAGCCCAATTCACTCTGGCGAGTCTGTCACTTTTTTTTCCTTGCAGTCCTGGGGATCGAACCCAAGGCTTGGTGTGGAACTCTACTGCTGAGCCGCCTCTCTCTCACCTTTGTCTCTGGTTCTCTCTTCCTCTGTCTGTCTTTTTCTTTGTCTGTCTCTGATTCTCTGTCTCTGTCTCTCTGTGTCTGTGTCTGTCTGTGTCCCTCAACCAGGAGGGTGTATGCCTGTAATTCCAGCACTCTGGGCAACTGAGGTAAGAGGATCACAAGTCTGAGCCCAGCCTGGGCAGTTTAACAACTTAGCAAGAGCCTGTCTCAGAATTTTAAAAATCTAAAAAAACGGCTGGGGATATAGCCCAGTGGGAGGGCACTGAGTTCCTTCTCCAGTACTGAAAAAGAGAAGGCAAAATTACTCCATTTTTTTTTTTTTGCCTCTCTATCAACCAGACCATTTAGATCTTCGTTAAAACTTCTATTCAAGGCACTGATTAGGAAGACAAAGAATTTGACATCAGATATCGGTGGAGCAAAATGATGTTATATAAAATGCTGTTGGTTTACAACCTGATAAAGAAAAGAGCTGCGTCCACAATAACAAAGGTGCTCGTGTTCCATCCTGGAGTATCAAGTTCAATACTTTATTCCAGACAAAGCAATCACTTTTTTTTTTTAATGAGTTTGGTTTTTTGTCTCTTTTCTGGAAATCTTTCTTGGATGGATAAATACCTTTTTCAGCCCAGGAGTTAATGAGATGTCCAGAATTTTGGAATTTGAGTTTTTCTTGTTTAGTTACAAAAGCTAGATATTAATCTATAGTCCCTTAAATATGTAGAAAAGAATATAAAACTCAAAATATATAAGTATAGCCCCACAACTATTTACTACATAATATAAATAAAATGTTTCAAAATGAGTGATTCCACTTTAATCCTCTAGAGATCATTTAGACCTAGTCCAAAGAAAAACCTGTATCATTAAAACACAATAAACCTGAGTCGACTTCAAGGAATGACATTTTTGTTTCAAAAGAATAATCTCAGGAAAATCTACAGTGAATTACTCACAGCTTTTAAAGTTCATACTCTTATTATAATTGTAAAATTTAATAAATCATATATTTTTCAAATCTTTCTTACAATTCTAATATTTCATAAAAAAATCACTTGTGTTTGTATTTTCTTCCTGTACCATATAAAAAAATCTGATTAGAGAAAACATCAAATCTAAATCTCTGTCTGTTTTGAATTTGGGCAACTCTCAAATTCAATCTGATTAACGCTTATACATGTGCTCCTTTACTTACAGTGAGACGATGTCCTGGTAACCCCAGCCTAAATCGAAACTACCTTTAAGATGAAAATGCATTTAATATTCCTAACCGATAAACATCATAGTTTGGCCCACTTTAAACATGCTCAGAATGCTTACATTAGCTTACAGTTGGGAAAAATCACCTAACCCAAGGATTATTTTATATGAAAGTGTTGACTATCTCGGTAATTGATTGAATACTTGTTTCCAAAAAAGTTGCTAGCATAGAACGCTGTATAGGATTGGTTGATTACCCTGGGGATCAGGTGCCTGGCCAGGAGTTGTTTTTGCTGCTGTCCAGCATCCCGAGAGAATCCCTGTTCTGAATATTGCTGGCCCAGGAAAGGATCAAAATTCCAAACTTTGAGTTTAGTTTATACTGAATGTGCACTGTTTTAACACCATGGTAAAAATCAAAACATTATAAGTGAAGCCATCTTAAGTCAAGGACATTATGTATTAATTGTTCAATTATTATGTCCTAAGTGCACTACTAGTTCTTGTGTAAGTGCCAGACCTAATTTCCAAGTCATCTAGTGTCTCAGCAGAAAGAGTGTATGTGCCAAATATCACACCAGTCAGCAATAAAAAATGTTACTATGAGCCTACAAATAATGGCAGATAGGAGAAATTATTCTATTGGAGGTTTATATATAAGGTCATAAATGAGTTCAACAAAATCGGTCCACGAACGCACAGGCCCCATAGAGGGAGCCTTTATATAGTGAGGAAAAATTTCAAATTTTGGATGTGGCTCTTGCCACCCTGTCCAGGGATCTCCCACACAGGCCTCGGCTCTGGCCTCCACACAAACTGCATTCCAGGGAAGGCGTGTGCGATGCACAGGATGGTGCAGTGTCCCCTTTGAGTCCCAGCACCAAGGGGAGCCCTCAGCAGGCAGCTACAGTTTCTTAAAGGTATGAATGTCCTGACCTTTCAATAGAACTTTGCAAAATGAATCAAAATCTAATTGATCTTTTTTTGCGAGTTGATTCTTTTCAGTGTTGAGTGCCTAGATGGATGTGTCTGGGATGGAACTCTTTTTCCAGTGACTTTTCCTTGGGCTTATCTTTAGCTGGGCCTGTGGAGGGGAGGCGGACACAAGGCAGAGCCCCACTGGTCATGGTTGTCCTGTCACTTTCCTACCTCCACGCTAAGATCCTCCCTGGACTTGAGTGAGTTCACCCACATTCACACATTCCTTCCAAGGAGTTTTAAAAAGATAGAGGAACCATCTTCTCTGGTCTGTGTTTAACTTGTTGAGTCGTGGACTTAGGCCTCTGCCACCACTGAACAGAGCCAGAAGAGCCAGAATCTCAAGGTTAGGATCTCTCTCTCTGTCTCTCTCTCTCTCACACACACACATTCACACACTCACACATGCACACATGTGCTACACGGACACCTCTCCATGGTACACAAAGATGCTGGCATGGAGATGCAACATGCAGTAGTAAAGGCGCAAAAGCAAACCAACCAAATCAGCGAGGGTGTGAAACCTAAGGGGAAAATAGGGCCTGAAATGGACAAAAAGTGAATTCAAAATAGTCAAAATATCGACCACTCTGGCCTTACAAGAAAAATCACCAGCTACCTTACAAGAGATACTGGGCTGCTTATATGTGTATATATAAGCAAAAATGACATATATTTAACAGCATATAATATATAATAAGAGGACTTACAAGGAAAGTATATATTGTTCATGTTTTTATGTTAGTACTTTTATTACTTAGGTTTACATTTACTTTTAATTCCTAGATGATTAGCCTGAAATCTCTGACTCCAAGTGTCACTTCATTATTATATTTTACTTTCTGTAGTAAAAGCTGCACCTCATAGTAGAAACTAACGAAGGAATGACATTAAAGTTTCTAGAAGCTCTATCTTGTAGTTACAGGTATTACAGAAAACAGATCTTTTCCATTTAAGGTAAGGAAAAATGCTAACACTCATTAGATAAATTCTTAGATAATATTTAGGGCTTGCTAAATGGATTTTCTTAATTCTTAAAAAGATCACAGACAGACAGACAGACAGACAGACATTTCATTCTGGTACAACTTAACTCCTTGCCATTCTATAAGTGGTGTTGACTTTACTGGAGAGCTTTTTTTTTTTTTTTGACAATTTTTCAAAATACAAATTCTCAAATTCACCTTAAATTGATCAATGAGAATATACATTTTAACTTCTCAAAGCACATGATTTGTGTGAGCCTTGAAGTTTCAGAAGCATTCCAGAATTTTACAGCGGTTCCATGAAGATAAATTGAATTATTCCATGAATCTTCAGGTGGGTTCCTTCCAAAGAAGCCATTCCTTCCTCCTTTCCTCCCTCCTCCTTTTTTCCTGAACTCAGAGCCTCACACATGCTAGTGACTGGCCGACCAGTGAGCTACGCTCCAGCCCCTTCTATACACTGCTTTCTATATCTTGCCTAAACTTACACTGAATTGTGATCTTGGAATTTGGGGGTCTCCCTATTTTAACTTCTCCCCAGTGATGCTATGTGCCACACACTGCTCCTGTCACCTCTTCTACCACAAAAACAGGCTTGGAGAGGGAGAGAAAGAAGGAACCGTGGATTTGGATGAGAGAATTACATACGCTTTTTATTGCATGAAGGAGATCTCCACGTCATGGACGCTGTGATGCATTCTTCTTTAAGGATTGTCTTACGGTCCAAGCAATAGAGGAAAACTTCCCTGACTCTCCACCCTCAAGACTTTGTGCTTTACACAAATGAGTTACAGTAAGAGGGCATTTCTTGGGTTGGGTTTTACTCATTGTTCATCTCCAAAATATCATTTTGAGAAGCTATGATGTGGCTTGAGATATGGTTGCTGAGAGGCATCTTCCAGCGAGCTCTCAGCCGGGGAGAGAGGACCTGGCACTCTGTCTCACGCTGAGCTGCACACAAACTGGAACCCTCTCTGTCACTTCAGAAGCAAGCAACCTCTCACCGTGACTCCTTGTGTTTGAATGAGCTTAGTTAATGGACATTCATGGTGACACTGACAATGACAATGATGAGAGACCCTGCTGAAGCAACAGCAGAATGAAGATGTGCGAAGAAGAAGAAGAAGAAGAAGAAGAAGAAGAAGAAGAAGAAGAAGAAGAAGAAGAAGAAGAAGAAGAAGAAGAAGACATGAGCGGCTCAAGTCTTTAAGCAGCAAAGGAAGGGGACATACCTGAGGTGCACCCCAGACACCCTTCCTCACAAGGCAAGCACTCCTCGT
Organism: Dolichotis patagonum; assembly: GCA_004027295.1. Lineage (NCBI taxonomy): Eukaryota > Metazoa > Chordata > Mammalia > Rodentia > Caviidae > Dolichotis > Dolichotis patagonum. Next base: position 35,399 of record PVJX010007033.1, on the reverse strand, counting down.
AGTCTGAATCTTGGACTTCACCTGCACAGGGAGAAGAATGTAAAGCGACTCATTCCACTATGCAGAGGGGCATCAGTTGCTAGGATACGTTGCTACGCAGCTTATTTTTAAAGCACAGAGAAATCTGAAACCAAAATCACGTATACACATGTTATGTGCCTCTCTGTCATCTTCTATCAGTTTAATAAATTGGATTAGTTTGTTTGGGTACAAACAGAATAAAGTTGGACCACATGCCATGTAAGTAGCTTAGAAGTCACGCTGGTAGATTTTATTTGTTAAAGAAATCAATTCTGCTTCTGGGAAAATACAATTGTCTATATAAATGAACAGGCTCCACTCCTCTTTTCATCCTACTAAACACAGTTAAAAAATAGTTTAAAGTTTTTCATTACATTTGTTAACATTCAAGAGAAATAAAATGGTTTTATTCTAAAAACATCTTGGAGATTTCTTGAGCACCAGGCCAAGCATAAGAAGTTCTCTTACATAGAAGAGAACCAGAATCCTAGGTGTCTTCTTTTTTTTATTTCCCTTTTCCATATTAGATAAAAATTGGGCAAAACGAATCACACATACAATTCGGGGTAGTTTAACATTTTCAAATAGCTTATTCTTACTGGCTTCTCACAGTGACTGTATCTTGGTGCTATGTTTTCTTTTCACAAATGAAGAAGCCAAGGCATGGAGAAATTAGATTACTTTTTCCCTGGGTCTTATATGTAATAATTGGGAAGGCGAAAACTGTTGGATGTGACTTGCAGATTCAAATCTAATTTGCTCCCCACCGTATCTGGTCTACACACTTCTCAGTGAGGATCACTTTTTCTAGGATTAGCTGTGCTCCTGGGATGCTGGATTGGGTCCGGGACAGCCAGGGAGGAGATGTGGGGAAAGAGGGAGGGGCCTCTATTCCTTGACAGAAGGCTTCCTTGGGTCCCTGAAGGTTTGCCATGAAAGCTGGGACCTGAAGTGCCCGGATGTCTAGGAGTAAGGACAGCCCCTTATCCCAACCGCAGGTCCTGGGCAAGCCCAGCGCAGTCTCACCTCGCCCACACTCCAGCTTCTCGCAGGTGTGGTTGGTGGGTCCTAGGACATAGCCGCTGGCGCATCTGGTGCAGATGTGTGGGTTGTGGCAAAGCTCACAGCCTTCTGGGCAGGGCAGGCAGGTGTGCCCCTGGGCAGGGGTGTGGCCGGCTGGGCAGCTCTCTCCACACTTCCCCTGGTACAGGAAGCGCTGTCGTCCCTGCTTGTCTGACCAGTTAGAGGGGCAACAGAAAGATAGAAAATGTACGAAATCAGCCATGAAGCTAATATAATATGAGGCATTTTATTAAAAAGGAATCAACCAAGTGCTTTTGTTCCTAAGGGACCGAGAGTATAAGAATGGATTTAATGAAAAGTGCAATATCTATATCCTTGTCGTTGAAAAGTTTTCCTTGCAGGGAATCAGCTTTCAATATTTTATATATTTGAGTGAACAGCAACTACTATCTGGGATATCATTGCAAAACCACAAAGCATGCTCTGTGAATAACCACAATTCAAAATATGCGTAACTTTCCCTAGGGCTCCTTTTGGTATCTATGGAACTTCTCAAATTTGGGGGTTACAGAGATCCCAAAAGAATAAACACATGCTTAATAATACACACACTTTATGAACGTGTGGTCTCCTAAAATGACTTGGAATTGTTATCAAAATCATACGCTTGTGTTGACTGATTAATGTTTGAATTTTTGCAAAGCTCCCAAGTCTCACAAGGAGGCCTTCTTGAAGCTCTGGGCCAAGTACACCTCTCTGCTTCTTATCCATGCATTCCTGGGAGCTCAGGACTTCTGTCAACACTGGGCTCTGGAAGGAAAGAATCAGTGACACTTCCAGCAGACAGACTATAGGAATTTGTTCTTGGAGAGATGGGAAATTCTAATCAGCTAGAGAAGATCACAATTTGTTACAAAGGATTCTAACCAGGCAGGAATGTATAATCTACAGTAAAAGGAATACCATGGATACACCTAGAGATTTTCCACTGCCAGCCTCCTGCAGTTTTTATGCTGAGCATACTTAGGATTTCCATCTTCTCTGAATCAGACTTGCATGTGTCCCTGCTTCTGAGGAACAGGCAGTCTGTGTGACCCAGAATACCTGAGATCTAGTGTTCATCCACCATGTGATCCTAAGCCACTGACCTTCGACAAGCAAGGCTGCTGAATTTGTAAAGATAGCATTCATTCCATTTCAGGCATAGAAACTGAAAGTTAGTACAATGGTAGACTGAACCACATGAAACTGCTATCTAACTTTTGCCTATGATTATGGCACTTTCAAATATCTCTAAGATTTATTATTTAGTCAAATGCCTACAATTTTGTTTTATTTTCCCCAGTTTTTTTTTAAACATCAGTGTATGTGTGTGATACATAGTAAATACATGCATCATGGGGTATTGGCACATACACAATATCATATCTTGATCCCTTTGACTTCCCATCTACAGCTATCAACTATGATTTTAAAAACACATTGTTGGATTATAAGCTCTTGGGCTATCACTGTTCTCATTGTAATTTCATATCAAAAGTCCTTTGGTTCCTGCAGGACCAAGAAAACAAAGAGAGCTACAAGAGAGGAGGAGGGAAAAGTCATCAGTAGTTTTGAGGATGGATTTAGAAAAGCATTGTCACCAAGGGAATGAGAGTGCTGCGCATTTTTAGAGGAGCATGTGTGATAACATAGCTGCAGACCAAGATCGAGGAACACAGAACTCTGATTTGGTGAAGTTTGAGACCTCAGGAGACCCCAGGAGCGCCAACCTTCCAAGTTAGTTTTTTGCAGTCCCTTCATGGAATCCTGACTCCTCGCCAGTTGACCCTGTCTGTTCAGAGCTTCACAGCTTCTCTGGCGCAAGTTGGAGAATCTGCGGGAGAGCAGGAAGGAGGCCACTGGCCTACTCAGGGTTTTCTCTGAATCGCCACACCTTTGCAGGGTAGCAGCTCACAGTCTGAAAACCTGGCTTCAGGCAGCTCCCCAGACACATGCTTGTGGAATGATTGAATGAATGAGGGTGCGAATGAATTTGTATTTGCAGTTCAATTTCTATTTGCACTTTCCCTTATACACCCAGTTGGATCAAGAATCTTAAACGATTAACAACGATTGGCTCTCGTATTAGAAGAAATGTCACTGGATCCTGGTTTTATTGTTTGGACATGGATTTATTACTTGGACCTTTTAGGGTGTTATCACTTGCATTTAAAGGACAAGAATTTGAAGGGCCTCAGTTCTTAAAACACACAGACCCCACAAAAAGAAGTTATTTAGATTTCTTGTCCATGGCCAGCTTTCCCAAGTTTGCTGCAGGATTATGGCAAGATTCAGTAGTGTTGATGATTGCCTCAGTAGTTTGCCAGCTCATTTAGTTATAGTCGGTAATTCAGGAAGCTGCGATTTAAATGCCATGCATAATTTTTGGCGTCCTGCCCAGGGACTCCAAATTTAAATGACTACAGTGATGTGTAAGAGAAGCTGGTTCCAGCAGTAGAGGGGTTGACAATGTTTGGCAGGCACCACTTTCACAGTGTGATGTGAGGACACAGTTAAGATTCAAGGAAGTGGAAGGAGTTCCATTTGGAGTTCAGGTATTCCAGAGTCACCAACTGCTACCAGCACATTTCTTGGTGGTAGATTTTGTTAGAAAGTGGACTAGAATGAAGTCACGGCAGTCTGTAGGAGGAAAGAGAGTTGAGGGTTATAGGCAGGAGGAAAAGGTCTGTCAGAAAGGATGAAAGAAAGGGTGAGGAACTCTGAAATGCACTTTATCAAGTTCATATCAATATTTTGATGACTGTAGCTGTTTTGTGATTGGCCAAATTTAATTTTGGGTCTAGTTTTGTAGAGGATAAATCTAGAAGAGACTTCAGAGCAAATTTTCTCCAACGTAACTGGAGACCTGCATTTCCGTAAGAATTCTCACCTAAACCTTAATGAATCCCCAACTCAATAAGGGATGAACTCATTCCTTGTCTTAGTTATTTTCTTCACTGATGAGACACAATATCTGAGACCCACGATTTAAAGAAAGGTTTATTTTGGCTCATATTTTAGCCCATGGTCAGCAGTCTCCCAAGAACAAATGGCACAACAGAGGAGCATGGTAGAGGAGAGGCTGCTTATCTCATGGTGGGGGGAAGCAGGGAGAAGGGGAGTCAAGAAGGGAGATGTACCGAACCCAGTCACGTCCCCAGTGGGCCTCCTCATCCAACCAAACCCCGCCTCTGACAGAAAGTCAGCCATGTTGCTCCATAATCACTCACTTTTCAAGAGCCCTGCCTTCTAGCGCAAAAGCCTTTAGGGGAACATCCAGATGGAAACCGTAACACCACACACTGGTGGGAGAGGTTTACACAGGGAGAAGGGACTCCCCAGACAGAGGGTTTTCTTGCTTTACTAAAGCTTCCATTTACGATACAGAACAACTTCAGCTAAGTCATCCGTTCTTGGTATTATTTCAAGATCTAGGCTACACTTGCCATGCTTATTGTTTTCCTCTTTTCCCCTCCTCTCTATCCCTGTCCTCCTCCTTCTCCTCTTGCAGTACTAGGGATTGCCCTTGAGCTGAGCTAGATTCTTAGCTAGGTTGCTCTCTCTGTCTCTCTTTTTTTCTTTCCCAGTACTGGGAATTGAACTCAGGACCATTCCACTGAGCTAAAATTCCCAGCTCTTTTTGCCTTTTTAAAATTTTGAGTCAGAGTCTTGCTCAGTAATTAAATTTCCCAGGCTGGGCTTGAATTTGCATCCTCCTACCTCAGTCTCCCAGAGTGCTGGGATTACGGATGCGTGCTGCACTCTGCTCATGCTAATTCTTCTTGACGCAGAGCATTAACCTCTTAGTGAGCAGAAGACCTGCTGAATGACAGCTTGCTAAGCAGCACTTTCTCTACAGAGCCTCCTCTACTCACTAAATCTGGAAGTGATGTTGCTTCTCTGGCCAGTGGTAGAATTTCTACCAGTCAGATGGCATTTGTCTAATATTTTTTTGTTTGGTAACATATGAGACAAACATTAGGCTGTAAACTCCTCAAAGATGAGTATCATGCTACCATTTACTGTGTTTTCCATGGAAAACTGTATATATTAAGTTGGATATGGGAGGGATGCAATAAATGTTTAGGAATATGAATTAAATGTAGCCTATCAAACAGAAAATACAGAAAAAAATGTCAAAATGTTTTATGTATATATTGGTCTGAGTAATTGTGGATGCTTAGATATTTGCTTAACATCTCAGCTTCTAATTCTGTGCTACATATGGAAGTGATTTTTAGTTTCAAATTTGTCTTCTTTCTTCCTTGTCTTTCTTTTCATTTCTTGTCTGTTTCTTTTCTTTCTTTCTCTCCCTTTCTTTCTCCCTTCTTCCCTCCTTGCTTCTCTCCTTCCTTCCTTTTTTTAGTTCAGGTAGGACAGATTTTAAGAGGTGAAGTATTTGGTTCGGGGTCTTCTACCTAGTTGTTAACAGTTTCTAGGGTACTGGGGACTCTGCAGAGACTTTTCCTAGGATCTTCTTGTTTAGAACAAAGAATTGAACAAAATAAGCTCAAACAGAGATGAGGTTTTACATTTATTGAAAGCAGAGAAAGAAGCATGCTCTGCAGATTGAATGCAGGCCAATTAAAAGTAGGAAAAGACGCGTGTTGTACAGGGTGGGAGGACCACGGTGGGAGGGAGCCCGGTAGCCAAGGGCTTCATGTCACCATGTTTGGTACCTCCCATTCCCGGGCTGATGTCCGGTCCACTCGGCCACATTAACCTGCTTGAGTTCTCTTGAGAAGAGCTGAAGACTGCACTTTCTGATTGGATGTTTCCCTGCACATGTCCAGGCATACTCACGTGGCTGGCTGGCTGACCACACCCTAGTCTCCTGCCTCATTGCTGTGACAAAGCCAGGAGGAGAACCTATGTTTTCTGACTGCTGGTCTCAGTGTTCTTTCTACTTAATCTCTCATTCATGCAGTTATGCGATGTGCACTTTTTATATAACGATTGCTGCCAGTGTGCTCAGGTATCAGAGAACAAGGCAGAAACAGAGCACAGAACAGTCGAGCGGAGTGGAGCGCCTGTGGATGGACAGTCAGGACTCCTCGAATGTGCTTATGAAGGTGGCCTGTCTTACCCTAGAAGGGATGGCTTTCTTGTGGAAATGATACTGAAACCAAGATGGGACTGGAAGAAGTCAGCCAGACAATGAGTGGAAATGTCTCAAGTACAGTCTTCGAGGTTAGAGAAGCTCCAGCTCCCAGAGGAATAGCCAGACACAGATAATAATAGTTACAATACAGAAATAAAATAAGCACAGTTAATGTCATTTGATACTTAGTATGTGCCTCACCCTGTTCTAAATGCTTTAGTATTTGTTTCACTTACTTTTTACAAATCATAAAGAGGTAATCATCATCCCCATTTTATAGATTAGGAAAGAAACAGAACGAGACATTCCTAGAGAAAAAATATGACACAGATACACAGTGATACCTAGGTGGCAAAACTTAATTATTTCCACATTTCTAGTCTCAAACTGAATTGAAAGAGAACTGAATTAAAGCCAAGGGTTGAGTTCAATGTTGACCTTATGGGGAATTTTGAGTCAGTTGTCATCTAATTTGGTTTGTGACCAGACTTGTGGAAAGAATTAAGTTTGTGAACCAAGGTACCACTGTACTTTGTTTCTGCATGACGTACAAAGCAAAGTCTTTAATTTATACAAAGAAATGTGTTACATCCCATATTCCTGTAAATCCATGATAGTCTCCATTGATTCTTCATTTTCCTTGGTTTTATTGCAAGCAAGAGTAAATAATTCTCTCCTGTTAGAGAAATGGCGCACGATGACCGTGGTGATCAGTGGCCCGGGAGCAGCGAGACAGTTAGGAATGGTGAGGACCGCGGAGAAGCGGGCAGCAGCCTCTGGAGGCCTCCTGCCCACTCTTTGGGAAACAGGCTTGTTGTTGCCAGATCCTCCATGGGTTCAACAGAAACAAAAATCTCAAGTTTTTATTTGAAATTTTCCAACTTTGAAATTTGGCTGAAATTTACAAAGTATTATCTAAGCCAGATAAAATATGGCTATGACTCACTGGAGCCCCAAATAGAGGACAGACACATGAGAAAAGGCAGTGGGGGAGGCAGGGGCTGAGCTGCAGGGGCCCCTGGAGACCACAGGCTGTGACCCAGTGGTGGCAAAACATCTTGAGATGAACTCAAGCTGGGACACAAAAGGTCACATTTGCCATGGGTTGAAATGATTACCTTGGTACCGCGGGGCTCTGACAACTTTTCACTGGAGCATTGCTCAGCTCCGGGGAGTCTCTGACATGGCGTCTCACACTTCATCTCTTCCAAAGACCAACTGTGTCATTCTTAGTTCCCTCGCTCTTCACTTTTACAACAAATCTTAGCTTTGCTCTATGTCCCGTGCCTGACATCATGTTTAAATGCCCTTTCTTTCTCCTCCGGGAAGACGCCTTGTAACCTGTCTGTCGTCTCCCCAGAGACAATAAGTCAGCATCCAAGTGACGTGAACAAGGTTGACACCCCCTGACGGCAGGCAAAGAAGCCCAGCTTGTGCAGCCTCGCTAAGGAGCAGCTCTCCAGTTGTAACCCTCAATGCCCACGAAGAGGCCACTGAGTCAAGCCCAAGATGACTGTGGAGCCATCTCTGGGTGGGAAGGGAGAGGAGGGCGAGTAGCAGGCTCACCTGCCCCGCAGGAGGTGCAATTGGAAGGTCCACTCCCTCGGCATCTGTGGCAGGTGTGGTGGCATGGTTGGCATCGGTTCTGAAATTCAAATTTCCCCGAAGGACAGTTCAAAACGCATCGGCCCTCATCCAAAACCCTGGAAGAAAGGCAGACTTTTAGAATTTATCAGAGTGACTTCCCAGAGTGGCCCTAAGTATCAGAACATGTGGTATTCATGTTTTGCTGTACAGATCTGATTTCATTTTTCCAGAAACAAAAGGGATGCCTGGGACTGATCAACTCAGAACATGAGAAGTATTAATCACGTACCCATCCTTGGCCCAAGACTTTGATCCAACAGCAGGCATGCCAGAGACCGGCTGGGGATTCAGTCCTGTGTCTGGTTCCAAATAAGCTAACTGGTGCCCACAGGGATTAAACCCATATTGTCGGCTCCCACCAAAGCCAGCTAATAGTCAAGGGAGGGCTCTGAACTTCCAAGATGCTAAGTAGGCCTCTGAATCCAGAGCTTTGCAAAAATACTCTCACATTAGTTATCAGCTTGCTCAGAAAGGGTCAGCTTGAAGGCGCTTGAAGGCAGCTCAGGTGCTACTGATGAACCTGGGCTGGGTATATTGCAAACTCTGACCTGAATATCACTCTTCGCCAGGATTTCCTGCTATACCGGTTACTGCAGATACTTTTTTTATTAACCAAGTTTGCAAAGACTTACAAGGGCAATGTTGATAAGTTAGCATGTGGGCTTCTCAAACTTTTGGTTTCATATTCATTTAATACACATCGCAATGTCGTTAATATTTTCATGCGTAAAGTAATCATAAGAGTGAATGTGTTTAAGTAATTGTAGCCAAGAATTTTCTGCTCAGAAAAATATAAAAAGTGCATTCATCAAATAAGCGGAAGAGTCTGATGGGTAACGTGAATAGATGCGGCATGGGGGTTGCTGCACCTAAGGGGTTTCTCATTAGACAGGTTGCAGGACATGGAAGGAACGATAATTTGCATTTCTGACAATTTCAGAAACTTCAGGTGTTGCTGACATTGTTTGGTCAGAGAACACATGCTTTTGGTTCGTGTCTTGTTATTTATGCTTAAAGTTTTATTTTTGAATAATGCGGTAATTGAGTGCATTAATGAGGCACGATGTGATGCTTCAGCACGAGCGTGCAGCCCAGACTGATCCAGTCAGGGCCATTAGCATTTCCCTCTTATCATTTGCTTCTGTCTGGAGACTTCAGCTCCCCTCTTCTAGACCTTCATCAAATATACAGTAGGTTACTGTGAGCAACAGTCACGCCACAGGGCTGCGGCACGCTGGAACTTACTTCTTCTGCATTTTTGTACCTGTTATCCAGCCTCTCTCTAGCCCCCTCTCTTTCTCACCCTCCTCAGCCTCCATCAATCACTGTTCTATATGCAGATCAACCTGTTAGAAAGCTTCCACATATGAGCAAGAGCATGTAGTATTTGTCTTTCTGTGTCTGGCCCAGTTCACTTACCACAATGTCCCCCAGCCCATCCATTCTGCTAGAAGAGAAGGAGTTCATTATTTTTCATGGCTGAACAGTAGTCCACTGTGTGTCTGTGCATCTGTTTGTGCCGCTGAGAGTGTGTGCATGTGTGTACACATAACGTAACAGTTTCCTTATCCATTCATCTGTAGAAGAGCCTCTAGACCGACCCCATATCTTGGCTACTGTGTATAATGGAACTATAATCAAAGACATACAGGCTTCTCCTTGGTATGATTTCATTACTGTTGGATTTATACCCATAGTGGGATAGCCGTACCATTTGGAAGATGCACATTAAGAACCATTGCTCATGGCCGGGGATTTAGCTCAGTGGTATAGGACTTGCCTGGCAAGTGCAAGGTTATGAGTTCAATCCCTGGTGCAAAAAAAAAAAAAAAAAAAAAAAAAAGCATCATTGCTCAATGATAATCTGGATTATATGGAATTTTCTAAGTAAGTTCCTAGTAATATATGTGATGCTAAACTAATATCTGTTAGAATTTCTGTACAATTGTGTTACTGAAGCTGTTGTATGGCTGACTGAGCACCTGCCTCTAAGAGCGGAATGGTTCCACCAAGCAGGGGAGCTGATGGTCCTGCAAAGAAAACGGGGGGGGGGCGGTTCTTCTCTCTCTGCCGCCCCCCTCCAGTCAGGTATAAAACACCAGGTATAGGCATGGAGTGACTTGCTCCTGGCTTGGCCTGGGCATGTCCAAAGTCCAGTTTCCAGAGCTGGCACCAACCTTGCTTGAACCGGAAAGTGGGTTGTTTCAACCAGGGGTTGGGAATTTAGCTCAGTGGCTTAAGTGCCTGCCTGGCAAGCGTGAGGTCATGAGTTCAATCCCCGGTACCAAAAAAAAAAAAAAAAAAAAACCAGGGGTTGGGAGGAAGATGAGGGCTGTGGGAGCGTCCTGGATAGTAAGTCACATGCAGTTTCCATCTAGCTCATTCCCACATCCTGAAAATCTGTGACATTTCATTCGTTTGGAAACAGAAAGGAATTCAAGTCAAAACCTTACACACAAAGCCAGCCTATTCCAGGAACCCCGGCCCATCAGATGGCTGGTCATTAGATGGAGCAAACAATTCTTTCAGCCCCCTGTAGAGCACAGGGCCCCAGCTCTAAGCGGACACTCACACAGCTGGCTGTCCCTGTCAAAGCTAGAGGTGTGTGAGGTCCCCCTGCACCATGATGTTGAATGGGGTTCCTGTTCTCCCTGCTTAGATTTTTAGCTTTTGCACCGGTGCCAATGGGGAATATCCCAGCCCGGGTTTCCGAGTTAGGAAATTTTTCAAGAAATAGTTTGGAGAGAGGCTGGTTATAAAAACAACAACAAAACTGCAAAACCTCCCTGTAGAAAAGACTGCCTAAGGGCTGAATTTGAAACAAGGAAACTATTCAGTGTCCTCCAGAAAAGAAGAAATGGGTGAGCTCACTCTAGGGGTCCATCTTCTTGCTCAATTTAGTTGAGATAGGGGTGTGAAAGGCATCATCATTATGTCCTTAAGGGAGAGATGACAAATTGGTTGGGGGAAATTGTTTCTCTTGGGAGTGGTAACCCAATACCCTCAAGGAGAACCATTTACACCCTTCCAGAGATGAGAGAAGAGACAGGCATGGTGTTTCCAAGTTTATTTGGAAAGAAGCCACGTGTTCTAAAGAGATAGAAGGAAAACAAGCACACCTAAGCAAAGGCAGGGAGTGATGTCACACCCCCTGCACACTCCAACCTTCTCAGGAAAAATGGCCACAAAATCTGCAGAAAAGTCCCGTTTCAAGTGGTTACAGTTTTCTACAGGCAACAACACATTCTCCCGGTGGAGAAAAATAGATAGTTTGCTCTATGACAGTAGAAAATAGAGTAGATAAAAGCGTTCTTTAAAATGTCAAGGCTGGGACCACCACCATCCAACACCTGGACTCCTGACACCCCCAGCGAGCTGTCCCTATAGAAGAGCTTCTCTTCATGCTCTTGCTTGCTCTTGATCTCAAAGGTGGGAATGCAGCCCAGGTCCAGCAGTGCTCAAAGCAGAGAAGATGGTAGAACAGAGTGGTGAACGGCTAGGCAGACAAGAGCCCAATATGGCTCAGGGTGTGCGTGCTTGTGCGTGTGTGTGTGTGTGTGTGTGTGCTGCATGTGCCTGTGTGTGGTGAACTATCATGGAACAGATAGCAGGTCAGAGAACTGGTCTTCTGTCCTGATTATTGTCATGACCTAATTAATCACAACAACTCTTAATGTAACTTCTTGGTGCCTAAATATTCTAACAGAATGAAGCCTGGTTTAAAAAAAAAAGTCTTATTTTCTCTGCATTCACTGAAGCAGATCAAATAAAATTTTGAAGCCTGAGTAAGAACAGAGGTAACTTTTAAATGCTTTTAATTAATTTATCGACATCACACCTCCTTCAGGACAGGGCTGGAAAATAAGCTCGGGCAGTGAGGACCACAAAATTCAAGAGCTTTGGATGTTAAATGCATTTGCTTCCTCCAAATCTTCAATTGTTTTTGAGGAACTAGATCTAAAGTTTTGTAGAAATCTCAGGGACAACTACAGGATGCAGAGATTATTCTCCAAAAGCTGATTTCCTCCAGGGTTGATTTAACTTCAGAGATAAATGTTCTCATTTTTAAAAATGTATTATGGAAAAATTTAAACATATACAATAGTAAACATATATAATCATATAATAAATATATGTAAAAGACTTAGTGTCCCGCCCCATCTGCTCATCATTCAGTTTTAACAGTTATCAACCCCTGGCTAATCTTATTCCATCTACCTTTCCACCAGTTTACTTCCATGCCGTATAATTTTGCAGCAGATCTGCAAGATAAATGTTAATACTCCTCTCCCGGATCACGGTCCTTTGAAGATTATCTTACCGGGATCTGAGCTATCCGAAGGCTTCAGAACAGGAAGAAAATGAGTGAGACCAACTGTCCTGATTATTTATTTGTCTCCCCTTCCCCCCAGCCCAGATTCATTTTCTGCTGTCATCTGTCCTGTTGTTTGCTGTGTCCTGCAGGTGAACTCAGTGCGTATTACATCTTGAGACCACTTATCCTCAGCTGTGAGCTGTATTTCCCATCGGCCTCCAGTTAGTTTCAGACAAGAGGAAACATCTGTTGGAGATCTGAACACAGGGAGAAAGCAATCGGGGACATTATCAGCCCCCTACGAGCTGCTCCCTGCTGCTAGTGTGGGGAGAGTCTCTGTCTTCTATAACCCCCACCACTACTAGGCGTCATCTCTTCTGTGGGCCCGTTTCTTGCTTCAGGGATAGGATATTAAAGATTCCCTGCTATTTCTATTCTTATTTTCCATACTTGCACATATATTTTCATTACAAAAGCAACACATGCTCATATAAAAAGAAGATATAAATTCAAGTGTTACACAGGACCTCTCCCCCAGGACCAACCCCAATCACACTTCTCAACTGAATGTGGGTTCTTCTTTTTTTTATTAGTATATGCTTGTAGTGTAAGCAGCTCACAGTCTTTTTAGGGATTAGGCACATGTGTTTAACACCTTCATTCTACTTACTGCCCTTCCCCTCTCCACTCACCTCCCACCTCTGGATTCCCCTTCCCCGTTTTCGTTACTATTAAGTATTTTTAGTTCATGTTTGAGACATATAATGACCGTAGGTAGTTGGTACGTGTGTAGGATTATACACTTTATCCAGTTCAATAAAACACATTAATATGGGGGAATAAAAGGACAAACATACCATAATCCCTGCCCAATAAATATTAAGTGCTAGCATCAGAGGAGCACTGAGCAGACTCACTGCAGGCCCCCCACACTCTTCACCGGGAATGCCCAGTGCACTGGCAAAGTTGCTTATGCCACACACATGTGTTCTACTCCCATCTTCACTCAATAGTTAAATTTTTACTGAGTGCCCATTGTTCTTGCTAGAGCTGTAGAAAGCCCAGGAGATACAGGGGTGAGCATCTCTAGGAGCTTGTGGTCTCACGGAGAAGGGTACTCGTGAGCAAATGTCTTCGAAGGTACCAGTGCTCTGGGGAAAGCTCATAAGAGGCAAAGGAGCATGAGGGGGGGAGGTCAGTGGTGCTGGGAGAGGTCAGAGATGACTTCAGAAGACAGTTTACCCTTGAATTGATTCTAGAAACGAGTAGAATTTTCTCAGCAGATGAAAGTGGTGGTTAAGACATAAGCATGCGGAATGGAATAAAAGCACCATCTTCATGGATGAGAAAGGCCTCCCAGTGTCCAGGAAACTGTTCCTCACAGAGGGCGGTGGGTGTCATGGGGAGAGGACGCTATTGAGGTGGGCTGTGGACGGACTAAGGAGTGTATCTGTCCTGGAAGGAGGTTCTGTTCCCCAGGGCCCACGTGGTGTGCTGAGGGGACCAGCACCTCCTCTCCCCACCTGTAACCCTGACTCCCACCCCCAGGAGACACCCAGAGGCCGCTCACCTTGTGCGGAAGCAGCTGGTGCACTCTTTCCGGGTCGGCCCCCGGCACTTGGCACACGAAGCATCGCAGGCCTGGCAGTGGCCATGCTCATCGGTGTATTCTCCTGGGGAAGAAAATCTCGCTGTTTACTTCATTTCCACGTAGTGAGACTGTCTAGCTGTCAGTTGAGAGCAGCCACGTCTCTCTACGGCTGCTTGCACCAACGGAGAGAGCACACAGACAGAAAAGAGGCCTGAGTGCCTCAGTGACCAGTGCTAAATCCTGCCCTTACCGTAACAACCGCTCCTCCCCCAGTGGCCTCAAAAGTGGGACCCTTATAAAGTTAGGAGGCGATGACATGATTCTGGACCTGGTCAACATGTGCTACAGGTTATGTAAGTAGAGGAGGCCAGAGGGGGTCCCCACTGGACCCCTTTATTTGTTTCTCATTGACCTCCTCCCTAAAAGCTGAGGTCATTGGCTTACACTGTGGTCATGACTAAGCAGTTAGCGAGGTCACCCGGAGCTCAGAGCTCGTCTAAACGTGCCGGAGTGGGAGGGACCGTGGTCACTGGGCAAGAATGGGAGTTGAGTCTTGGCTGATATTTGGCAGATATGAGCTACATCTTACCCTGCAAGAGTAACAGTGAAGAAATAGCCAGCTAATTCTTCCTTAACTGGAAAGTTTATCTTTCCCAAGGAAAGACACACATGAGTTTTTGCCACAGAAATAAATCCAATCTCACAGATGCCTTTGAATATTTAGAAAACTACTCCCATGGCAAAGGTGGAAGAGAGAGGTCAGCTTCACGGAAGGTGCTAATCTAAAGGCAAGTGTCCACTCAGTCAGTTCCACCCTTCTGTCCGCACCCTGTTCATTCTCCCCGGCCTTTGTCTGAAAGGAAATCAACAAGTTTCTTCAGCTAAATCCGGGAAGCTAATTTTCATGGTTTGGACACAGATCACGCTCAGAAAATGTAGTTTTGGACTTTAGCAGTCATAACCTTCCCTCAGCCCCACACTGTCCCCAGTGATGACCGCCCTGTAAACATCTGAACACTGTCACCCTGAGGTCCAGCTGGTGTGATGAGGTAGGATGGCCCACCCACGGTTTGCTCCGGCTGTCTTGCTGATACTGAGTTACTGCCCGAGTTGTGCTTGTATTGAGAAAACCCTGGAAACGTAAGCTTGACTGGTGAGGGATAAAGGAAAACCCACCCCCTCGTTTTCGTCTCACGTCTTTGCCGAACTGGTATACAGTTTGGAAAGGTGAACTTCACACACATGAATCTTCCACCTGCCAGAACTAAATGACAAAGATAGAAATGCAGAGACTGGTACAGCTCGCCCATACACGGCAGGAAAGCCTTCTACGTAGTTTGTGAAGTTATTCTATGAGTTTTGCTAACTGAAGGGAAAAGAGCAAGCAGACATCTAACCACCACACACACTGCATACTTTGGATTCGGCTTCCTAAGTCTAATTACTGCCAAGGTACCAAGTGGACCCGGAATCTGATATATAACTTTTAGAATGGGACTGTGTTCTTAGCTCAGTAGTGGAGACGTAGGCTCCAGAGAGTCTATATCCATCAGGGGTAAGGAATGCAGGATGGCAACCGAGACACAGCCCCTGTTTGTCACACCATGCTGTGTACTGGTGTTGCTGCCTCTTCCTCTGAAGGGGACGTCTTTCATTAACTCACACAAAGATGCTGGACAGACCAGTAACCTTGGTAATCAGCTGTTGCAAAGCAGGAAAAAACAGTGAATTCTGACTAGTAGGACTGGTGATTTCAGGTTTACACTGTCACGGTACAAGAATCGTATGTGTGCAGCCCTTTTTTCTGTTGTTGTTGTTGTTCGGCCTCCCCTACTCAACTTAGTTATTGCCTTTACTATTATTTTCCCCATTGTTGTTACAGGAGCCAAACCCAACTGAGTATATGAGTATAGTCCAGGCACCAGAAACTTAAGAAAAGGGATTTTGGGTGCATTTATGTGTCTTTCAAAATATATGTGCTAGGTGGAACAGGAATTGGGGATGGTCACAGAGACTTCAAAACCCAAAAAAAGTATATTCTAGAGAAAAGTGGCTCACAGAATATCTCATTCATTCATTCATTATTCATTCATTCTGCAGATGCTTTTTGAACATCTACATATATACCAGACACTAGGTGAGGTTTTGAGACACACGAATTAGGTTTGCAAAGGTTTGTGGGAAGAACAGTGTGTATGGAAGTAGTTATAACCCCCATGCTAGCCAGCAGCCTTCTACTTGCTTAATCTAAAGAATAACACAGAAGAGCAAGAGCACACACTTAACTTTGTTAGATCTATATAGACCTAGAGTCAAAGGCGTTTCTGTGCCTTGGTGCCAGAGCTTGCAGGTATTGACACAGTGATTTGGTTCTTTTAATTCCTCATATTCACCCTCTTTGATCCTCATTGTGTAGCTTGGATATGCTTCCAAACTAAAACCACATTGCTCTGCTAAGCCAACAGCTGCATAGGTGGTCCTGAGAATGACCCAAAGTCTTCATTGTAAGTACAGATGACGTGCTGCTAGGTCATGTAAGGGTTACTAGGATATTACTGTGGAAATTTAAAATTCTCTCTCTTTTGCCTCCTCATTGGTGGCATTAATATCTTGGCTGTGTATTTTGTGTGTCTACCTAAATATAACAGCCTCTATTAGATCCTTAGATGTAATGACCACTAAGCATTGCCTATCTCCGTGATCTCTAATACAACATCATTCTAGCCCACCAGCCCACCATGACTCTATATCACTGCAGGGACTCCCTGCAACTGTTGGGCCACCCTTTCATTTCTTGTTTAGCTCTTTATTGAATTGCTCACTGAGGCTAGATCAAACCATCCTTAAACTCAAGTTCCATCCATTCTTGCCCTGAGGGAGACATCTCTGCTAATTTTCTGCTAAGATATCCGAATTTCCCTGACTTCCTGTTTCTCAATGTCAAAATTCTTCTCTGTATTCTCCTTAAGGTCTCACTTATCTCCATAATCTCTGAGCAGGGCATCTCTCTTCTCCTGTCCACTCTATGGTGCTTATCTTCTGTCCTCAGGTTACTTCTTGGTCAATCTCTCTGTCTTCAATCTCTTCTCCACATCTCCCATTGTTGTTAGACTTACAAAATATCTCCTCTAACCTCAAACTTTTCAAAGCCCTTTCCCTCCCTGATAAGTGACTCTTAAAACTTGTTTCTTTCTCCTGCTACTTGGAAACAAAATGGAAGAAACATCATGACCTTGAAGCTTATGTAAGAGTCAGTGAAGGACAGCTACATGCTTCTTCGGTCCACGTGACTCTTGACTCTTTACTTCAGAGTAAGCTCTGGCTTGCAACAAACGAGAAGACAGGGATCTACCCCAGTTCCCATATTTGTGTAGATGTCCAATTAGTTACATAAACAACGGCTCTATAGGCACACATTTTCTAGTGCATTTGGAACTGAAGAAGTCAGATTCCAAGGACATTGGGGATACGGGTTGTTGTTTTTTTTCCAGTTGTCAGAGCAGCAAATTCTTGTCATCTGTCTTCACTGCACAGTGAAGTTGAATGTTTATGACAGGCGTGATATACAAAATTCTTAGAAAAAGTCACTTTTAGGAGAGATGTCAGGAGTCAGTATTTTGTTCTTTCCATAATCATGGCATTTTTGCTTGATATTATCATGGTCAGATCATCTTTTCATTCCATCAAAAATTGTTCATCCCTTTTAGTTCCTTTTTTATCCTATCCATAAGAATTCAAAGACCACTAAGGAAATAGGGTCATATGGGGAGTGAAGAACCACAACTTGAAATTTGAAGACATGGATTAAAAATGAATATTTGTAAATTTAATAAGGTATGAATAAGTGACTTCCTTTGCTGGCCCCACTTGGATAATGCTGCAGAATGTCACTGACAAGTCTGAGTTTATATATAAACCCTACGAAGTCACATGGAGAGGGGAATATACATGGTATCATCCCAGGCACCAAATGGAATGGAAACATAATTGTCAGGTTTCCATGGTCAAAGAGCTTCATTCTAGGAAGCTATGCGATGATGGAGAAAAGCTCTGGTGTCATATATGGAAATGTCACAGTGAAATACACAAGTTTATACAATGAATAGGAATTAATATTAATAATGATAAAAAAGAAACGCTATCTATGCTTTTACATTTAATAAAGTATCTCATCATCAATTAGAACCAGATCTATTACAGAATTTATACCAATAAATACATACCTTAACAAATTAGTAAACACATAAGTAGATTGTGACATAAAATTAATGCATCTTTTTATTTCTTTTTTTTTATTTTTAAAGAGAATAAAACCAAACAAAACAATAAAACTAATCAGAGAAGAACAATGAAAGCAATATAGGACTTCCAAACAAGATAATAGGAAATCAACAATGGCTACCATAATGTGTCTCATTTTCTTCAAAATAGTTGTCTATACCATTGGACATAATAAAACCAAACAAACAAACAAACAAAAAACAAAATAAAACCAATTGAAAGTGTTAGAGGACTTCAAAACCAGATAATAGGAAATCAACAATGGCTGCCAATAGCTGTCCATGCCATCAGACCCAGTAAAATCAAACAGGACAAGATAGACTACAACCAAACTCAAGAAAAATATGTAAACAATAAAGGAACTCAAAACGAGATAATAGGAAATTAACAACGGTTGTTACCTTCCCTTTTTAGATGTTTCCTCCTCTATCATTTTCACAATACTTATTGTACATTTTGGATTCCACTGACTCCTTCAGTTTTTTACACCAGCAGATAACACAATGTTCACCTATATGAGCCCCAATGA
The DNA here is from genome assembly GCA_004027295.1 of Dolichotis patagonum. Lineage (NCBI taxonomy): Eukaryota > Metazoa > Chordata > Mammalia > Rodentia > Caviidae > Dolichotis > Dolichotis patagonum. Next base: position 16,849 of record PVJX010007033.1, on the reverse strand, counting down.
TTTTGCCCATGAGCATGATCTCAAGTTGTATCCACTTCCCTACAAGAGCCTCTGGATTATCTTTCTTTATAACTGAGTAGAAAACACTGTATCTGTCTCATTTATTCTGTGGTTGATGGGCAGGCTACCCCTGCTTTTTTCTGGCTTCTTGTTGCATGGAACATTGTTTGCTCTCTTTTAATTTGTGGTCTATGAATTTCCTTTTGAGTTAAATGTGTTTTCTGTATACTGCATATTGATGAATCTTGTTTCTTGATCCATGCTCCCTCTATTTCTTTTTATTGTGGAACCAAGGCCATCTGTATTAATGGTTGTATTGGCTCATTTCTGTCTACCCATCCTCCTGCTGTTGACCTACTACTTCTGCCCTTTGTTCAGTTGCCTGTCCTGTGTGGCGATCCTCCACTGCTGCTGTTCCTAAACTGTGGTCATCTTTATCTCTCCCTAGAATATCCTTTAGCACTCTCTATAGGGTTGGTTTTGTGGTTATGAATTCCTTCAGTTGTTCTTTATCATGCAAGTACCTTATTTTTTTCATTAATTTTGAAAGATAGTTTTGCAGTACATCAATCTGGGTTGGAACTTGTTTTCTTTCAGGATTTGAAACATTTCAAGCTCTTTCTGACTTGGTTTGTATTGAGAAGTCTACTGTGATTCTGATTGGTTTTCCTTTATATATGATCTGTTTCTTTTTTCTAACAGTCTTTAATATTCTTCTCTTCTTGTGCTGAATTTCTGGGATCTTGATTATTATAATCTGGATATAGATTTATTTTGATTATGGATAGTTGGAGCTCTATATGCCTTGCTTATCTGTATACTGGGTCCTTTTCCCATGTTTGGGAAGTTTTCTGCTATTATTTCTGTAAATAGTCTTTTTATGTCATTTGTGTTGGCCCCACTTTTTCACTGACACATCTCACTCTTCAATTATTTTTCTTTGCATTGTCTTGCAGCCATTGAATTGTTATTTCCTGGTTCCTTATTATTTTAAAGGGATATTTTCTTTCATGATCACTAACTGCAATCCTGTCTTCAGTTTCTTTCAAGTGATTTTGCTGCTTTCAGTGGAGTTTTTAATTTCCTGGATATCTCTTTGAAAATCTTTTTCATGCATTGTAACTCCTTCCTATATTGTTCTTTCAAGGTTTCCATCATTTTCTTATGCTGTTCTTTTTTTTAATCTATGTCTTCTTTAGATATGCTCAGCAATTTTTTCATTATGCTTGTGATTTCTTCTTTTATTTGAGACATTATTTCTGATCTGACTTTTACAGTCTCATGTAGTTGTTTCTTTACTTCAGTTGCTACCCTCTCAGAGATTTCAGGTGTGTGACTTCCATTTTACTCCACATCTATATCTCCCAGTCTTGTTAGGTGGGGGTTGAAGGTCTGAGATTGCCTTTTTGCTCCTCATCTTGACATTTTCCTCAGTTACTCCCAAACAAGCCAGTTGTGGGGTACCAGGCACTTTCCACATTGGCTGCCCCTCTGCAGTATAGGGGAATGGGCTAGGCACCTGGGTTGCTCCCCAGGTTCCTCGGGAGACAGTGGCACATGGGACAGGCTTCTCCAGACCTCGGCAGCTACTCTGAGGCTTCCCTGATGGCCACAGGTGCATGGTCATCTTCTTCTCTAGGCATAAGTGGCCACACCAGGACTCCTCCAATGGTGGCAGGTGAACAAGGGCATGTTTGTCTGATTCTCTCAGCCTGTGCTGGCTGCCCACAGAAAGCAAGCATCTCCCATGGCGGCCCGTGGGTGCAGGGGTGGGTCTGGCTGTTTGTGCCTGCCTGTGTTGGTGACCCAAGGGAAATAAGCTTCCTGATGGCAGCGTACGTGCAGGGGTGGGTCTGGCTGTTTTTACATGCCTTGCTGGTACCCGAGGGAAGCAAGCATCTGGATGGTGGTGGGTGAGCAGGGGTGGATCTGGCTGTTTCCTTAGTGCCTCTTTTTAGCCAGGAAAACAACTAGTGAGAATCCAGTCTCTTGGTTTTTGACCTGGTTATTTAACTGAGCAACTCTGTGTACAGAATGATCTCTAGAACTCTGGGTGAATCTTACTTATGTGCCTTATTGTGCAAGTGCTAGGAATGGTAGGGTAACTTTATTGAACAATTCTATAATAATTCTATAATTCCATAACGATTCTATAAGTTCTAATTAAAAACTGCAATCTCTTTGTAAGGTTGCCAATATATAATTGTCACTTACTATACCACTATGTGAAGATAATTTTCATGAAAAAAATCATACATTTGTTACTTTCCACCAGCTACAATAAATGCTCAGCAACACTTTCAACTAATTATACACTAATGAAATAAGTCAGTTTTTAAAGCCTCGTTAAGCATGGAGTTTTATAGCAAGGCTCAGTGTATGAGGCTGTCAACTAAGACTGCAGCATTTTTGAAGTCTATACAATTACTCAGCCTTAGAAAGGAAGGAGATTCTGACACATGCTTTAACAGAGATGAACCCTGAAGACATTATGCTAAATGAAATAAGCCATTCAGAAAAGGACAAATATTTTATGAAGTTCCCTAGAGTAGTAGAAGTCATAAGAACAAAGAAGAATGGTGGTTTTCAGGGACTAGGAGAGGAAGAAGTGGGGAATTACTGTTTTATGGGTACAGAACTTCAGCTGGGAAGGATGAAAATGTTCTGGAGATGCATAATGGTAGTGGCTGCACAACAATGTGAATGAATTTAATACCAATAAACTGCACACTAAAAATAGTTCAATGGCACATTTTATGCTATATGTATTTTACCACGATTTTAAAAAGCCTATTCAATGAATTTGTTCCTTACCAGGAAACTACGTGTTAAACAAAAAACTCAGAATTATCTTCCTTTGGGGATGGGTACAATAGTCAGTCAGTTGAACTGAGGCTGTCGGACCTTCTGTGTTAATGAGAATAGAAGGATACATGGGAGATATGTGACAGATGGAAAACTATTGTTCCCTTCCTTAGGGTCCTTGACAAGCAGAGTGAACACAGACAGCAAGAAGGGGACCTTACATCTGCAGCCTGAAAGCATGCGAGGGCCGCCAACCACCTCCCTCACCCAGTGTACATGGCTTTTCTTCTGGTAGACAAGATGTCCTTTCTGCTCCCTTTCTGCTCCCACTGCTCTTGCCTCTGTTCATGCACTGGCATGGAACTATGTGGTCTGTTCAGATACTCTGTCTGCTCCTCTGTACCCCAGGGGTTCACACTACTGCAAAAAGGACCAATTGTCAATTATGGATTCACACACATACCAATATTTTGTTTCCTTCAGCCTACACATTATTCAAAGAGCAGAATTAAGCGTTGACTCTTATTTTCCACTGCCTTTTGGGCCTGGATCACAGTCAGGAGACTAAAGATAATTTATCTAAAGTGAAATCTTGGCCAACATACCTGAATATGCTGGTGATGTAGCAACTGCACAAGCTCCCATTCATTGATACTTAACATATTACAGTCTACATACTGCATAATGTTTACCTCAGAATCAGCCCCTTTTATAAGTGAGAAACTGAGGCTTAAGCAGATTCAACGTCTTGCAAAAATGTATTCAACTAAGCAAGCCACAGAGCTGGGTTTTGTGGCCCACATGTGCCTAAGCTTGAGCCTGAGCCCACAGTCTTTCTATGATATTTCTCTGGTACAGATTCAATTTGCTTTTCAGTGTTCCGAGCAGCTTTGCTATTTGTAAAGACGAAGAGCTGAGTACACGCCTCACTAAACCACTTGGTAAAGCAATGGTATAAAAAAGTTCACTATGAAAATGAATGAGTGTTGAATGGGCATGTTGCACAAATAGGATTTATTCAATAACTGAATATATGATCTATATTTATTTTCTCTGATAAATAATAAGAAAGACAATTTATTTGATGATTTCATGTATCAAATAAACTGAATTTTGCAGGCAGGTTGGCCCAGTCAGTTGGGTGACAACCTCCTAAAAGCACTCACAAATTTCTTTATAAATTAATAAAATAAATTAGGGCTCTGTACAGTGATTTTCCATACTGTTTAACTTCTAAAAATGAAATAAGTTGTTGCCCCAGAATAACTTACAACCAGAATTATGGTAACATCTTTTGGGGTACTAATTTTTATGAAAGTGTATGTTATATTGAAGTTCTTGTATCTATTTTGCTAAATTAACAAAATTTGGGATTGCCTCTGTGTTACAAAAATCTCTGTAAGTCCGAAGATGAAGATGTTGAAATTAAATGACAAGGAGAGACAAGTAGCACATAATCTCACTTATACATGTAATCTAAAAAAGCTTCCCTCACAGAAGAAGAGATTGGACTTTTGTTTCTACCCTCTGGTGTTTGGGAGGGCTGGAGATGTGGCCAAAAGTTAGAAAGTCTCAATTTGACATGAGGAATAACATCAAAAGCTCTATTGTACAGTGTGGTAACTATAGTTAATGATAATGTACTGTATATGTGGAAATCTCCAAAAGAGTAGATTTTAAAGTGTTTTACCACACAAAAACATGGTAATTATGTGAGATAACACATATGCTAATTAGCTCAATTTAGCCATTCTACAGTGTATACATATTTCAAAACATCACACTAGCCACTATAAATATTTGCAATTTTGTTTGTTAATTAAGAAAAAAAGGTATCAAAGTGTTGGTTCCAAGACTTGGCAGACCCAAGACAAGAAAAGGGCACAGTGTGATTAATATCTGGAATTAGACAAAGTAAATTTACAAACCCCGTCACTGAGCTGTGACTGAGGAAAATGAAGGAAACATTCTTGTAAGATGAGTACGACAGATAGAATCTCACTTATTGCCTGTTATGATTGATACATTGTGTCAACTTGAGAAGTTTCAGTGATTTAGCAGGGACAGGGTCCTCACTCTGCCTTGAAGCTAGCTGATTATGGACTGAAACCTCCACAAACTGTGAGCTAAATAAACCTTTCCTTCCTTCATTTTGTTGGCTATTTTGTCTCAGCAATGAGAGAAAAGTAACCAAGACAGAATTTGGTACCAGAAAAGTGGGGTTATTGCTTGCAATTGTATCTGACCATATGGTTTAAGAGCCTTTGAGAATGGCTTGTGGGAAGAATTTGGAAAGGTTTGGAGATGTCACCTTAAAGAGTAGAGCTGAAACACTTTAGGGGTTCTGTATAGGAGATTCCAGTCAGAGCTCAGAAGACCAGAAGGCTGACATAAATCCTGCCAGTAAAGACTAAGCTCAGAAGGTTTCTGCTGGAAAGAAGGACGGGATTGGTTGTTGGGGTCCAGATAATGTATGTTATAGCTTGACGAAAAGTTTGTCTGCATTTTGCTCATGTCCAGAGACTTTGCCTGAGACTTAGAATAAGGGTGGGGGACTAATTAATCTGGCAGAAGAAATTTCAAGGCAGTCTAATGCTGATGAAGTGATATGGCTATTATTGGGGGCTTTTACCCAGATCTATATTGAGAATCAAGAGCAAAGAGCCCAACAAGATAATTTAAAACATTGTGAGTTTGGACAGAAAGGGAACTCCAGTAAAGCTGTGGACTTCAAAGATAAAGTTAAGGAAATTTCAATTGCTGAGAAGGCACAAGAGAATAGAAAAGATGGCCTGAAGGCATCACAAAAAGCAGTAAGTCTCAAATCTTGGCAACCTCAAAACTGCATAAGTGAAACATTTTGTTTTGAGGCAAAATTTGCAGTTCAACATGTTTCAGAATGGTGGCAGCATAGAAAATTTGTTTCTCAGAATTTGATTCAGAGTGCCCAGCAATCCAGGAGCTCAACTTCTACACCAAGAGAGAAGAAAGTCTGGATACAGCTCTAAGTGGCAACAGACCTCAGCATCATCCGTGTGGTGCTGGATTTAGGTGGACGAAGAATGCAATAGTTCGGAGGTTAAGAAGGCTCCCCCTGAGATTTCAGAAGGCCAGGGAGGCCAGGCAGTATGTTCCTGAGCGAGCAGTGTGAGAAGCTGTGAGTGTGAAGCCACAGGTGCAGCGGAGATCTCAGAAGTTTAGAAAAGCCAGGAGTGTGTATTATCTAAGATAGATTGCAAGGACTGAGCAGAGCAGGCCCAAGAAGAAACCATGGGAGCTACAACCACTGGAAGTGCCACAGGGATGGAGTTATGTAGGTTTTTGAAGCTTACAATTTACCACAGATTGCTTCAGATGTTCCACGTGGAACTACAGGACTTAATGCAGCAGGACTGCTGCGTTTTGGACTTGCTTTTGCCCTATTCCTTTGTATTCCTGTATGTAACTTTTGGAGTGAATAGGTTTATCTTGTGCCATTGAATGTTGGGAGAATTTAACTTTGTTTTCATTTGTACAGGGGTTTGCAGCTAGGTTTGTCTTACATTTGGGAGGAGTCTTGGGACTTAGACCTCTAAGCAATGCTGAAAGTGTTCAGACTTTGGTAATTCTTGCAGACGGACTAAATGCCTTTTGCATAAAAGGATGTACACAAGTCTTTGTGGGGGACAGGGACAAAATGATAGACTTAATACTGGTTCTTAAGGATTGTTAAATCTGTGTTATAATGTTAAGTTATGAAATGACTAGAATAAGCACGTCTTTGTATCTGGAGACCAATTTAAAGAAATGTGTCTTACTGGGAGATGCAAGCTGGCAGTGGGGGGTAGTGCTGAGCAGGGCATCTACTGAGGCGAAGTCATCCATGGGGAGCAGTCGTTCTGTGTCACCATGGAGAACACGGCTATCAGGCCTTACAGAATGTGCCATTTCCATTTCCGGTCTCTTTGATGTGATGAAGGTAGGTGAGTGGTCCACAGAGCCTCCCTGACACTTCTGAACTAGACAAATATGCCAGAGGGCAGAGGGTGAATGCCCTGTAATAGTTATTTTCTTGGCCCTGCTTATAACTTGAAGGAAGAGAGGTTTATTTTGGATCATGATTTCCGTACCTGATTGGCTCCAAGGAAGGAACAGAGAGTCAGAGAGGAATGGTAGAAGAAAAGGCAATCAATCTATGGCTGCCAGGAAGCAGAGAGAGGAGAGGAGCCAGGGACAGGGACACCTTTCCAGGTCACACCTCCAGTGGCCACCTCCAAATAAGTTTTACCTCCTAACAGCACATTTAGCTACAGAACTCATCAGGGGATGGACCCGCTGGTGAGTATGGCGGCCCCATGATCCACTCACCTTCTACACACACGAGGCTTGGGGGTACTTTTTAAAAATCTAAATCATAACTTGGCTCAAGTCCTTCCCATGCAGCTTACTAAGATCAAAATATCTCCTGCTATCATGTTAGTCCTGGAACCCACAGGTGAGGCTTGCTATCGTTCACTTTCATTTCTGGGATCACTCAAAGACCCTCCCTAACAGCTGAAACCCCTTCCAGGTAGGGTAGTGACAGCCTGCCCCACTCAGCTGTCCTGTGGGGAGAAACTTCATCAATGCACCAACCTTCTCTTCCTCTGTACAAAACCCGGAAAGTGCTCGCTTCCTCTTTTCTCTCCTGCACTCCCACAGCTTTGCTTGTGTCTTGCCTTCATGTGCCCAATATTTCAGCCTCAGCTCTAGTTCAGAAAAAAGAGAAGCCCCTCAAAAGAGGAAGAGATGAGTTCCAAGTCCTAGGGCTCTTTCTGCACAGCAGCTGGTCCCACTCTGGTAATGACAGTCCATTCTTTGTTGAATTGGCATTAGCATGGTGCATCCATTGGCTGTGGGTGCTGCCTTCTAGGAGATCTGCTGGTTCATGCAGTGACAAGTCTGTCAGAACCACTGCACCCAGGAGACCACAGCGTCTTGGCCACTGGGGAAGCATTTCATTAGTCAGGCTGCCATATGTCTTATTGGGAGTGACTGATTTGCTTTTCAAACAGCCTAAGTGTGTGAATAAAGAAGGGAACTCTAGTTTGCCCAGTGCCTGTATTGTGTCTGCGTAGCAGGAAGCACTATTTTGGGTAATTGCACATAATTTGGAGTCATCTTGACCTGGGGTTGATTTTTGGCTCCCTGCTCCAGCTGTATGAAATTAATCAAGTACATATTTCCCTGACATTCCTTTTCTGTAAAGCGTGGGTAATAATCTCTCATAGGATGTGGTGGAATTTGGAAGAGAAAACAGACATAAAGCATCTTGCACAATCAGCGAGGTGAAATTTTAGTTATGATTGTCAGGTATTTCAACTGTGTTTTATCATGAAGTCTCTAAAAATAATGTAGGATAGCTAGGAGCTATTAGCTTCATTTGAGCAAATAAAGAGTACAGGCATCTGAATATTAACTTTCTAACTATCATTCGAACCCTGATCAGATTGGGTTCCACATTGTGTTTTCCTACCATCCCTGAGAGGATTTGAAGAATAGATTGGCTGTATATGTGGGCGGTAATGAGGCAACTAAAATTAATGACCCTGTAGACCAAGAACAATGACCTCTCAAAGCAACTGAGTTGCAAAATGCAACCTATGCAAGTTAGTTTTTATTATTAGCAACTCATTGGAGACAGCCTTCCTGTCCCCAGTAAAACCAGCTCCTCTTGAAGTTAGCTGTGGAAAATGCTAGAGCTGTGGGTGTGCGTTTCCCTGGAACCTGAAGTCCAAGTCTGTCTAAAATGGGTGCATCTCTTTTCGATGGAGCTTCTTTCCAGCACAGTTTCGCCAAATCAGGCTCAGAACTTGGGATTCTTGGTCCTAATATAGGGTAGCCATTGCTCTTATGTAATCTACTTCTTCTATAAGTAAATGGGCAGGGGTGGAATTTGCTTCCTTACTTGACAAGTAGCAGGACAAATTAGTCGGTTTCCTCTCTCAATGAGAGTGGAATACATAGACAGCTGGACACAAAGGTGACAGTGATGGTGTAGCACGTGTGTGTATCGTGTGTAGGTAGAGGTAGGAACGTGGAAGGTGGCATTATGAGGTAAGAGACCTCAACATCCCTAGGTGTCAGAGAGAATCTCAGGTGTTCCCCTGCCTACCCAATGTCCTTCCATGCTGTTATGGTTTATATCTGCATGTCCCCCCGCACCCCGCCAAAGCCTCATACTCTCGTAGGTGGGGCTTTTGAGAGGTGATTGGATCATCAGTGTGTGATGCTGGATTAGGGTATGTGATACTGGATTAGCCCACTGATTGGTTTAGCATAATTTGGCTGAGGGGGATGGATTTTCTAAAAGGGGAAGACCTACCCTGAGTGTGGGTAGCTCCAGCCAATAGCCTTGTAGCATGGATGGAATAAAAGAGGCAATGTGAAGGAAGACTCACTGATTCCTTCCTACCATGCCACAGACTATTCCTCTCCTGCCAAGCCCCTCTGCCATGCTGTTCTGCCTTGGAGCCAGCCCACTATGGAAGTTTGTAAAACCTCTATAAACTGTGAGCTGAAATAAACCCTCCCTCTTTTAACTTGCAGCTATCAAGTATTTTGTCCTAGCAAGAATAAAGTGCCTCAGACCATACAGTTTGCATGTTATGAAAACTGTAGACTTTCCAGAACTTGATATCTGGGGCTAGAACTTGTTGGAGCCTCACTATAAAGATAATGCCATGCTCCCTTTCACAATGCCTTTTATCTGCTCTAGGCATTTCTGTGGCCATGTGCTGTTACCTCCTCAGTCAGAGTAATGCCTTCCTTCGAGAGGCAGGAGATGGATTGTCCTTCTGCTTGGAGCCAGATGTCTTACATGTGAATCCCATCCTTGCCTTGGCTACTTGTGTAAACTTGCGCAATTTAGGTAACCTCGCTGAGTCTCAGTCAACTCACCTGTAAATGAAATGATCACAGCTACTGCCCTAGTTACTTTTCTTGTTGCTGAGACAAAATACCTATTGCCCAAAGTTAAGGGAGGAAAGATTTATTTGGCTCACAGTTTGTAGAGGTTTCAGTTCATGGTTAGCTGACTCCAAGGCAGGGTAGCACAGCAGACTGGCATCACAGAGGAGAAACAGTTCATGGCAGGCAGAAGGTAGCAAATCAAGAAAGGAAAAAAACAAGCCTCCCCCTGTCCCTTATATTGTATCCAGGCTACCAGGATTAGGGTGGTGCCAAAGCAACCAGCAGACTGATTTAGTAATCACTCACCCTTAATCCTAGGATCCTTAATCATAGCATTGCACAATGAATCAATCACACACTCTAGATTCTGCCACTTCTGAAAAAGCCCCACCTAGGACTGCGTGAAGCTTTTGGTGGAGGGAGGCATCTAAACACAAGCTGTGACAGCTGCTTCCCAAAGAGGTCAGCAGGATTAGATAACTTAATGCATCAAACATGCATTGAAGACTACTAGCACAGGAAGTGCTCTGCAAATAGTCTGTTACTATTCCACATTGAGCAAGTCCCTGGGATAAGCAACACGAGAATGCGAAGACCTTTGGAAGAATTCAAATCTCAACTTGCTTCTTATTGTCTGGTGACAATAATTATCCTTTCCTTAATTTCATAGAATAATACCAATTGCCCAAAGTTGTAGTTTTCTGTTCATTTCATGTGTAGTATCTCTTTTTTTTTCCTGCTATGGTTGATTCAGAAGTACCTGGGTAAATTAAAATATCTAAAAAACACATTCTTCAAAGCTATTCAGTGAAGAATGGATTCTAACTTTATTAATATCTTGCACCTCAACAGGCCTGGTCTTGTTTGATTGGCACCAAAGTTCTGTTTAAGAACATAACAACCCTCTGTGTTTTCCGCTCACCCTAAATGCACTAACTTGCTAAAATGTTGTGCACCCTAACCCATTTTGTGATAGAAGGCAGGTCAGCTACTCCTCTGTTGTCAGCTGGTCCACATTTCTTTCTTGCCCTGAAGAGAAATCTTTTAGGAACAAAAGGAAATTGTGATTTTGATCTTCATTCAGCCCTTAATCTAGTGGTCAGGAATTGGTTACGAGCTAATCTGTACAAACTTGATATAAACCCAAGGAGTCATTTCTTAGACATTAATATCGTAAGAGGATTCTTGACTTATCAAAACTTTTCAGAGTGTTGTAGCTCAATGTGCTCTTACTCTTTGATCGCTTCCCTTGATGCTTTGATATCTCCTTTAAGTATTCCACACGCATCGCCGCACACCATCTGTGCTATAGAGATCCGAATTCTGCCAGTGAAACTGTCACCTCTCCCTCCCTCCACCAGGTGGACCTTTTCCAGCCTAAGGTTACAGAGAAGTCACACAGAGGCATGGAGGGAAATGGGTGGAGGAGAATCCTGCAAAAGTACCTCTGAGTCCATCAGAACAAAAACAAAACAAAACATAGTTCTAGGAAGTCCACCTAAAACAATTCAGTTCATTTGATAGAAGCGGTACCTGGCTGGAAGGTAGGCAAGTTGGTATTTGAGGTGCATTTGCACTTTTCTCCCTTAGGTCTGACCTCTACCCTCTCCTCACCAAGCTTACCGGTCAGGCCCTTTGTGGCCCCACTCCTTCTGGAACTGGTCACATAGCAATGGCCTTTAGGGTAATTAGTCTGAGTCTCATTTTGAGGGGTGCTGGGCTTTAAGGGCCCAGTCTGAGATTTATCTCTGCAGCCATCAGGCAGTGAGTCAGGACTGAGTGTCCAGAGCAGAGGTAGCTTGCCTCTCCCTGGAAATTCAGGTCCTCGATCCACCCCTCAGGCAGCATGGTGAGTCAGGCCTTCCTGCCCTTCCCAAACTGCTTGTGGCAGTTGTCTGACCTGCTTTGACTCCTTGTTGCTTTCAAAGCTGCTCTTGATATTCATCATAACCAGATTTTACAAGGTGTGATGGGCCTAGGCCCTCAAACTCTCCTGGAGAGGTCAATTCCTGTGCACTCTTCACAGGGGGCCAAACGACTTTGGACAGACCATGGAAGAGTCGCCTGTGTGCTCAGGGAATCTGAACGATCCTGGCTTATGCAACCATCAAGAGTAATTTCCTAAATTACACTTGTTGTAGTTTCCTAAAGATGAATTTGTAAGAGGCCAATATTTTCTGTGGACTCAAAACAACCTACTTCTTGCGGTAGCATTAGCGGTGGAGGTGAAAACTGGTTAGTCCAAACAGAAGGGACAGAAGGAAGATGTGACTGTGTTGTTGTGGGTATAAATCCAGGTCTTGGGTCAAAGATAAGGGTCTCTCATTTCTGTGACAAGCTTTTTTAGTCATTTTTTCACATTAAATTCTCAGGGTCAGTTTAGGGGGAGGAGCATTGCTTTCATTTTAAACACAATGAAAAAAATAAGGAAAATTAAGGAAATTTAAAGAAGGTTAACTCAATGTCCAAGATCACTGAATTAGTAATAAAAACATCTACCACTTATTTGGTGATTGTTAAATGCTGAGAATTTCCCTGAGCACCCCACGCGTATTAACTTCTGTGACCCTTACAGTAACGTCTCTACTGGGAGGAGGGCACTGTGTGCCACTTCATCCTCATCTTTCTGTTGATAAAATCGAGCCAGTGAGACACTGGCTTATCATCGCCACCCATCTATTGACAGCTAGGACTTCAACCAAGGAGGACAGAGGCCCAACTCTCTTCCTTTAACTAGGATTTTACTATAACTCTTTTTCCAGAAAGTAGTACAGATGGGATTTTATCTTCTGATGTACTAGAAATTCAAATAATTGGTTGCCTCTGCGTGGGAGGGGGAGAGAGGAAAAGGGAAGAGGGCGAGGGCCAGGGCAAGGGAGAATTGGCATAGGAAAACTCTCAGTCCTAGACTCCTCAGTTGTGTAACACCTATTTGCTTGTCTACTATTTTCTGGAGACATTTGGGAAGAAGGCTCAGTGTCTACCCTTTCTGGAATAGACAGAATCAGTTCACCTTAAGTACTGAGGATAAAAACCAGTGCAGAATCCATTGTCCAAAATCAAAGAGTTTCTCAGAGCAGCTGGTTCTGATCACCCTCCTCCCTGAGGACAGGGCCATTTCTTCTTCAGTTTTGAATCTCAGTGGCCTCATTGCATGCGGGGAAGATTGTTCTTAGATTATTTTGTGTTGTTTGGTAGGAATTCAATCAAATTTGTTTGTTGAACTGAAACAAGTTTGCCTTGGGCCTGCGAAGATCGATGTGATTAGATGGTCAAGAAGGAAAATGCAGAATATCTCAGGGGATGGGACCAGGGAAGCAAAGAATGGAAGGCTGCAGTAAGCATGAGGCTGCTGGAAACAGACAAATGATGGGGTTCCCTGGAGCAGAAACTGAGTCTGGGTAACTGAGCGTGGGTAGAGGATGCAGACAGACACTAGGACTTCACCCAGAAGTGTATCCAAGGGTGTATCTAGTCCAAAGACAGGCTTTGGGGACTCGGGAAGAAATGAAGTCTACGGTGGGTAACACTGGTAAAAGACTCCCTGGATGAGTGGAAGAATCCAGAAGGCCAAGTAGGAGATGGCTACAGCAAACTGAGCCTGAGGGAATGGAGCTGCCTCTCAACTGAAACTGTAAGGACAGGGTGATGCCAGGAAACGGGGATCTCAAGAAGAAATGGATCAAATCTCACCTACTCTGTCTGCCCCCATGCTCACAGCCCAGGCATTGGGCGCAGGAACCTTGGGGATTTTCTAGCCCAGTGCACAAACAGTGAAAGAGGACAATGCTACCTCCTCTTCCATGGTCGGAAAACCTGCCTACCAGAAATTTCTTTGTAATAGGCCAAAACTGGTCTCTTAGAAAATGTCATACACTGTCATTTCAGAAGAAACGGTTGCTCTGAGGAGACAGCATGGCGCTTATGTGAGTGGTTAAAAGTGAGGAGATCTAAAGCCAACACTCTGATGAATGGCTTTGAACAATCCCAGGACACCCTGGAGTCTTAGCTCCTTCTGTGGCAAAGTGGATGGTACACGTCCTGCCTAACTCTTTTCTGTTTGGAGAGTCAAATGATATACTGTTGGGGACCACAAATATAGATCGAGTCTAGGGAATGCCCAAGCTTTTCCTTGTCCTGCTTTATTGGGCCAGCTTGGAGCATGGAAAACCCTCCTTGCTGTCTTCTGGTCACAGCCGGAAGCCCTAGGGCTAACCACCACTGTGTGCTCAGACAAGATGAGACCTGCTGAAGAAGATACAGCACCTGGGGAGCCACAGTTCTTGCCTCTCTTGTCCTTGTCCTTGTTCTTGTCCTTGCATGCTTTGATTTTCCTAGCGCACCACAGTCACCATTACTGTTCCCAGAAACACTGCCCTTTACCCACTGCCCTTGACTCAGATGCAATGGATAAGTACAAAGAGATTGGATGCCTGTGGCCTTTTGTTCCCCCCAAAACAGCTGGTCACCCCAGGTTCCTGCTGCCTCTCTCTTTTGACACTTGCCCTTTTTTTTCCCACGGAATGCTTCACTCCAGGAAGAAGACCCCAGGGGTCCCTGATAACCGGCACCATGGAAGGGTCTCTAATAATATACTTCGTGATGATGCTTTGGAATCTTTAAAATGCTTCCCAAGGAGCAGCAGATGAGATTATTAATGTTCCACAGGGAAAATACGGTAAAGAACAATGGTGGAGAAACCTAGGTCCATATTTTGGCCCTGCCAACTTCCAGCTTTGTGCTTTTGGGGTCGCTAATGAACTTCTCTAACTCCTCCTTCTGTAGCTACGAAATAGAACGCTAACTTTCTGTTATTGGGACCACAGCACCTGACATAGGCAATTTATGAAAAAGGAGAGGTTTATTCTGGGGCATCATCTCAGAATTTTGGTCCTGTGACACTGGGCCCTCTGGATTTGGGGCTGGGGCAGCACAGTGCATCCCAGCAGAAGCTCACGGTGGACGAAGGCTGTCCCCCTAATGGTGACCAGGAGGAAAGGAGGAGAATGAGAAGCAGCCAGGGTCCCAATATTCCCCTGAAGCGCACAAACCAAGGACCCAGCGCCCTTCCACTAGACCCCATTTCTTCATGGTCCCACTTAGTTCTAATAGTGCTGTAGGCCCATGATAAACCTTTAACATAGGGACCTTTGAGATGACATATGGACAGGGATGAATGGAGAAGGAGGAACCAAGTCCATGCACTTAAACTCGAGTGACCCGGCCGATGTTTTGGAGCTGCGCCACTCCTGACGTAGCTTTGTTCATTTACCTATGTGCAGGATCTGGACAGTGGCTGTGTTGGAGGCCTGCTGTGCACCGGGCAGCTGTGTTCTTTCTCTGACATACGTGTAACAAGAGCTGATGGAGTAAAACACTGCAGACGTTCACAGCTCATTCTGCCCAGGGCCACGCCGTAAACAATTGGAAAATCAACCCCATGTTGCCAGATAAAGTGTCATATCCAGATGCCAGAATGGTGAAAGAAATGTCATCACCTATGCATCCCTGTGCAGGGGCCGTCCTGTCCTTGGTCAGCTTCACCATTTGGCAGGAAAAACCACACATCTGTAGACACTCAGAGCAAAACCCACACATACAGAAGGTACATTGCTACACAGGGCTGCTGTCACAGTGGGTTGGGCTCCTTGGATTCTGCAGCCGTTCCAAAGGGTGCTCTCAAGGGCAACTGTTTTTTTTAGTGAATGAGTCTCAGCAAAAGATGAACCAGCATGAGCAGGTTAAAGCACCGTGCTGGCAGACTGGAGCTCGTAGTGAGATGCATCCTGCTTCTGGCCCAGCTGGGTGCTGTGGGATGAGAGCACGAGTTCCATCTTTTGCAGTCAGGAAACGTGAGCTTTGCAAACTCTGCTTTGTCTAATGCAACTCAGAAGTGCTCTTGCTTCTACTGACCCCCAGACAAGTTCACCTTTGTTCATAGGAAGCCCAGGTTGTGAATAAAGGAGCAAATAATTTAAATTTACAGCTTGCCCCAGGTCGCACAATTTGTTCAGTTCTCCATATCAAAATATTTTGAGGAGGTAAATAATCATTCACATGGAGAGAAATAAAGGCAAAACCATACCTTAGAGGCCTTGGCCTCTACTGGGTGGTGAAGGGCTTGATACCAGAGGGGTGTTGATAGTGACTTTCAAGCCAGCTTTCAGTTTTATCCTGGGATTCCTCCCACTGCCCCAACCTTAAATATTTTCTGTAAAGCAATGGTTCCTAAACACCTGCTCAGTCACATCTTCTCAGTGCAGATCTTTCCCCTGAGCTCAGCCATCCCCCACCCATTGCTCACTGAGCTCTTCACCTGGGGGCTTTAAGATCTCCAGTCGGCATGTTCACTAAGGGTTAATGCAGCCCTTTATCCCTCCTGTCTAGGTGAGCATGGCCACTGGCCAGCCAGGGTAGCCGGCCCAGGAAAGCTGCTCTCAATCCCTCCCCTCCCGCATCGAATCCCTCATGACTGATGTCATTTTGTCTCCCAAGCATCTCCGCATTCCACCTGCTTGTGACCACCTCCAACACTGCCACCCGACTTCCAGGCCCATTTCTCCCGTCTCATATGATAGGTTTATCTTGCTGATGGGCCCCTTGTACTCCTACGACCTCCTTTTTGCTCAATTCTGTCTTTCACTGCAGCCAAAATGCTCTTTTTCCATGCAGATCTAATCTCTTATCATCTTCCTAACTAAAATCTTCCACTGCTGCCAACTCCATAAAGAGAAAAGCTCTGAGGAGTGACATATGAAGGCCTTTAAAATATTGTTCTCAGCTCAGTTTCTACCCTCATACCTTGCTGTTTTCCTTGCAGACAAAAGCAGACTCTTCAGGTGCTTGCATACAATCTCTTGACCTCACCATGTTGGTGACCAACTCCGGGGGATAGTAATCCACTGGCACTTGTCTGAGGCTTTGCTCAGCGCTTCAGAAGGCCACTTTGCCAGGCACACACAGCGGCCAGGAGAACGAGGGAACTAAGCCCCTGAAGCGTCCTCAGTCAAGAGTAAGAGTTCAGTATCCGAAGACATTGTGTTCCACACCATTTGTCAGGGTTCCCCCACAGCACAGAGCTTCAGCTGTTCTCTGCAATCGCTGGCTTGATAAT
>PVJX010007032.1:0-73488 GCA_004027295.1 Dolichotis patagonum | reverse complement strand
AGCCTAGGTTCACAGACACTCGCACATGTTCGTGCGTGTGTACACGCACACAAACATAAGTACAAATTGTAGGGTCACTAAGTAGATAGTGAATTGAAGTAAAGAGTCCATAAAAGAAGGATAAAATGGAAGCAAAGTTTTGTAAATAAGGAGAGGAAGAGGGGTTGAAGGAAGGGGAGGGCATTGGGAAAAAAAGAGAAACCAGAATATGTCATGGATAGGTACAAATTGAATGTGATCATTGTGTGTATCTAAATTGTACCAAGCAACTTAATAAAAAGAGTAACTGAGCGTGGGAGCCCTGGTAGTTCACACAGACTGTTGAGCCACCCCAGTAGTTCAGTGCCATTTGAGATGGGGTCTGAATGCTGAGTAGCAGTCAGTCATTTGAAGAGTTCCAGGTAGAGTCTGTTTCGGGTACTGTTCAGAACATGAACAGAGGCTCTTGGGTGGAAAGCAATTTTGTACTCAGGAAATGGGGATAGGGAGACGTCAGTGCCTGGCGTAGTGACAGAGAGAGATGTGAAGTCTGGCAGAATAGTCATCCGGGCACAGGAGACAGCGTAATGAGTCAGCATGTGGGGATTTCATGGACCACTGGAAGGAGTTAGGATGCTAATCAAGTGCAAAGCGCAACCAAAGAAACTGCTAGTGTGCAGGGTGTGGTGGTGCACACCTGTTATTCCAGTAGTCTGGGACGCTGAGAGAGGGTAATTCCAAATTCCAGCCCAGCCTTCACGATTTAGCAGACAGAAGGGCTGAGAATGTAGCTCACTGGGGAGGGCGTGGGTTCAACCCCCAGTTCTATCAAAAAAAAAAAAAATACAAAAGTGCAAGTGACAAAATAGAATTGATCTTTAAGAACATTTATGTTGCTTGAAGGGAACCAAGTGAGGGAGACTGATGACCATGTGAGGGGCTGCTATGATGAAAGGCTGGTTCCATTTGGTGGCAGAAGAGACACAGAAAAGCCAATGCATTCTTTATGCATTGCAGGAATTACAAGAGGACTATGGGGTTGAGGGAGGGAGAGGGAGCACGCTCAGGGTGGAACAGAGGGAGGTCAGGATTCCAGAGTCCTAGCGGTGTCATTCCAAGTGCGAAGTGTCTTTGAGACACTGGAAGCCTGATGGTCGAGTTTGAAGTGGGAGCCTGGATCTCAGAAGCGAGACAAGGCTTTGGGTACAGAGATGATCAGTGTGTATGAGTTACACGAAAGCACGGTCTCCTTTTGTGATATTCGCACAATTCCATGAGACACTTTGGTCCTTTCGCCCCTGCGACCCCCATTGCTGCTTGTCACCCTTCCCAGATGCGCTTGCCCTCTTGTAGCCCCAGATGTTGATGTTTCCGTCCCTGCACCTCAGGGTCTTTTAAACTGGACATCACAGAGACCTCCATAGATTACAGACTTTCCTGGTGCACACTTGTCATTAGAATCTGAGCAGGTTCATCAGCCCGGATAAGAGATCAACCAACCTTATTGTGGGGTCGTTTGCCTTCCAAAAGCTGATTTTTGAAAGCATCTTATGACACTAGCCCAATTCCTTTTTTTCCTAGAATTTTTCCAGTTACTTTTTTCTTCACTTGAATGTAACTGTTGAATAAACTTATCCATAGTGAATGGAAAGCCCTACATCTCTGTTAACGACTTCTGAGAAGTTTCTGATATCTTTTCACTGAGACTTTAAGTGTCCAATCATACATTAGGTGAAGAATCCAACATTTTCCAAAGGGAAGATAGGTCACTCACCGAGAAGTCACCTTGTCCATGTCTACCACGGTGAGGATGTGAGTAGCGACTTGTCTTTGGGTCACACGCTGTTTCCCCACTAATTGCTTCTAAGCAGGTTTGGGGCTATTTTGGTTGCCCGTGGCAGTGGCTGACACAGAACCACTTTTTCTTTTGACATAGGACTCAAGAGAGAACAGTCTCCCTTTATGCATCTTTGCCAAAAGAATAAATCCACAAATATAATTTCTCCTCCTGACTCAGTAGCTCAATTTCTTCCTTAAGAGTGTGAAGTAAAATAGAGTAATAAAGACTAAGACTTTTCAAAGTAC
Organism: Dolichotis patagonum; assembly: GCA_004027295.1. Classification (NCBI taxonomy): domain Eukaryota; kingdom Metazoa; phylum Chordata; class Mammalia; order Rodentia; family Caviidae; genus Dolichotis; species Dolichotis patagonum. Next base: position 71,424 of record PVJX010007032.1, on the reverse strand, counting down.
AGTTGGGAAATTATAAGAGGATTGAACCCATACCTGGTTAAGGTCAAACCACAGAATGTTCTGGTAGACTTGACTGAACAACTTGAAGGAAGTGCCTCTCCTGAGCCCATCTCAGCCTCCACAACTATTGCAGGTCTTCAGCTTAGGGTTTCTGCCGCTGGAAACCAGACAGATTTACCGGGGGTTCCCCTATCTCCTGCCTGGGCTGTAAAGGACACTATTCAGGGCTGTTCTGAATCTGAATCTGTGTCTGAATCTCTGTTCCCCAGATACATGCCGGTTCCTTTGACACACCCGCCAATCGTTTATTTTGCGGTTCACAAGGCCTTCAACCCCAAACCAGTCAGGAATACACACCCGATCCGGTAAAGCGGGGTGGGACCAGAGCAGTACATGGATGTGGTGTCATGAAGGTCAGGCTGTCTTCCTGTCTCAGAGAGACACAGTGCTGATGATGCCCACAGCCTCCTTGGCTGCCGATCTTTAGCCTGAGAACATCAGTTTCTGGAAGAAACCTTAGCAAGGGTGAGGATTTGTCTGACCGTGAGAGAACATGAAAATCAGTGTATCGAGTTGAACAAATCTAAAGGTGGCTGCTACCAGGAAAGGTCAGTTTATTTAAATCAGAAGCTGAAATTCCAACAGGTGCTATGTGGATTGTGATTTCAGACTCAAAAGGATCTTTATCTGTGGGCACCATGGAAGTCAGAAATGGGTGATGGCCAACTGTTGCTTGGCACCAAGTAGTATTTGAAGTAGAAAAGAAATCTCCAGTGAGTCAACAATGGAGCAAGATGATGTGGATAACTCAGACTGTACTCTGAACAGATTCTACACATGTCTGAACCCAAAAGCGAGGGTCGGGAATTTAACTCAGCAATATAAGTGCCTGCCCGGCAAGCTCAAGGTTGTGAGTTCGATTCCCTGGTACCAATTTTAAAAGTTTTTTTAAAAAAGAAAAGGAACCCCAAAAGTGAGCAGCACTCTTAACCCTCCTGAGTTGCAGAAGCCTCTTGTCCAGTGCCTGTATTCAGTAATGTGACCACAGAGGGGAAATCTCTGGGCAGTATGTTTGTTCATTTTGTGGTAGTTAGTGGAGCCCTTCTGAAAGACCATGTTTATTGGTCTGAAGCGAACTTACATTGAAAGGACAAACTGGACATGATCAGCTCTGTCAGGGCAGGAGGTCGCGTTGAAATGAGTGAACAAATCCTGTTGCTCATGAATTACACCCCCTGGATTTCCAGCTCTGCACCCAGCTTTCTTTCCCCTGGATGTGCACAGGCCATCAGAGAAGGCCCAATGGCACCACCTCCAGTGGATGCCATGGTAAAAAGAGGACATGAAGCAGCCGTGGACAGGAGAGAGCCTTAAAAGTCTAACAGCTTTGCTTAAAGGGCCATGGAGACGCACTCACAGGTGTCTGATGAGCAGGTTTACTCAAGGCTGTCGAGACTGGGAAGCCGCCATAATGCTCTTCAGTAAAGAGCAGATAAATAAGTTTGGAATATCCAGATAATGGAATTATTTAATGCTAAAGGGAAGAGAGCTGTCAAGGCACAAAATGACATATGGGAAACCTAAATGCTTATTTTATACTAAGTGAAAGAAAGCAGTTATACTATGAACAGGCAGCATCCTGTGTGGTTCCAACTATTTGGCATTCTGGAAAAGGCAGAACTATGGAGACAGTGCAGAGATTTGTGGTTGCCAGGGAATAAGGAGGGTGACATGAATAGACAGCATATGGGACTTTTCAGCCGGCGAAACTCTTCTGCACAGCACTGCAGTGTGGGTACCTCATCCAAAGCCTGTCTGATTCACACCACGAGTGAATTCTACTGGGGGGTGTGGACCTGGGATGACAATGGTGTGTTGGCATAGATTCACCACTTGTAAAGCACTGAAGTGTGTGAGTATCAGTGGTGGGACATTGGGTATTCAGGGGGACGGGGGACATTGGGTACTCAGGGAGACAGGGCATTAAGGGAAGTTTGTACTTTGCCCTCGATTTTACAGTGAACCTAAAACTGCTTTAAAGTTTATCAGTTAAGATAAAGGGGAGGAATACACTATTCATTCTCACATGCTGGCCAGCACGATGTGGAGAAGTATTTTGCTTCCATAAGGAAGAGTAGAGAATGTTCTGCAGAATGATACAATCTACCATAATGACATATGTAAGATTAAAAGGTATGGCACATTTACTCCTGTGACCACCACAGTGATTAAACATGTCGCCTCATGTGTAGTGGGTATTTGGTCAACTTTAATTAATCTTGAAGCAGAAGTATTTTATGAACCTGAAATAAACAGACTTGTAGATTTAGTAATGAAGACTATTTACCAGTAGTATTTAAGTAGTGCATCGTTCATTACTGGTAGTCACTGGTATGCGTCTTATGGATTGTGTCCTGTGGGACATAAAACATGAACATAATATCTCTGAAAGCATGTTGAAGGCATTCATTCAATTTCCTTACAGCTGATGATCTGGAGTGGTTTATTTAAATGGTTTCTATTCTCACTGTAAAAGTGAAACATTCCATTGTAGTAATTTGGTAAAATACACAAATATAAAGAAAAATAACAATCATTAGATTCAACAAATCGTGGAAAACCATTGTAAGTCCCTTTTTGCTCTCATGCATGCCTGTGTTGATTCAGGGCAGGGAAACATGAGGACTGCATGCTTAGGAATTGTGTCACTGTGTAGCCTCCTGGAGCTTACCTGCAGCCGCCCAGGTGGCCACACTGTTATTTGCAGTGTGATCTTAAAGAACCACCTTTCTGTGTACGGTACAGCCAGTTGTTGACGGAAGCATTGTTTCCATTCACAAAATAAATTTCCATCACATTTACTTTCAACAACGTTTTAAAACGATCACCCGATCCATCTCTGATGTTAATTACAGCCCATAAAGTGTAGAAGTACGACCTTATGTGTTTTGTTTTCCCAAGAACACCGTGGCATCCCTTGGCACTCTGAAAATAGATGAACCGAATGCCTTGTAGACGTGTTGGTAGTAGAGGCACAGGAAGTGTCTGCTGGCAGATGGAAATCGCCTACCTTTTCCACTCATCCTTGACCCATCGCGTCTTCATTCTACTTTGGGATCCATTCCTATGGTTTTTATTCGTCCTCCAGTGAGAGTTTATATCGATAGGACACAATGGGTGCTCAGTAAATATTAAGGAGGAAAAGCACACTCCCCACAGAACAAACCTGGTTACGTTGGCAAGAGATGCTAGAAAGGTAGTTTAGTCTTATTTATCACTGAGTGCTATAGAGGTAACGTCTGTCTCTCCCTTCCAATGCTCTTCTTGCTCCACAGATTTTTAATACCCTAATTATCCCTGTTATGCTACTTGGATGCCTCAGTATTTTTTCTTGCTTTGCCTCATTTCCTTTGTTTTAACTAGAGTTTCTATTTTAAATGTAGCCCTACTTTCTGTGTGCTTATTTTCACTCTGTCATTCCTGGGTCTTAGGGTGTTGTTCTCCCAGAGTGGTCATGTAACGGCCTCTGAAACAGTCACTGCTTGTTACTATTCCGAGGGCCTGAGAATGCTCCTGCCTTTCTTTCCTAGTTGTCCTCTTTGTTAACTCTTAACCAGCTCTTTGACCTTGGGCAGATCTACTGGCCTGTCCAGGGATGGCCAGCCTAGTGGTTTGACCTCTGTAGCTCCTGCTTCTCCATATTGAGAGTGCAGCATTAATCACGATGAACTGTAGTTCTGTTTAATAATTTGCCATCCCCACTGGGCTATCACCTCCTGAGGGGATGCTGCAAACCCCAAGAGGTCATAACTATCATCAGAGTCACACCCTGGTATGTGCCTGGCCACGCACACACTCACATACTTTTTGAGGAAATGACCTTTAGCTTTAAGACAATCCATCAGTCCATAACAAGACATTTTATAAATCCTCCAGGCAGTTAAAAGTCTGGTTCTCATTCTGTATTTCTTCATGGTTCCCCATGATTGGAAGATGTTTGTAAAATGTCCTCCAAAGACCTACACCAAGTTCAGATTGTCTACAAACAAAGAGATTTTAGCAAGAGTACAGTATGGTCATCAGTCTAGGGGCGTGTGAATCCTAAGTCTATTCCACATTGCCCTGTAAGGAATATGGAATCACTCATAGATAAAATGGTAAAACTCAAATGAGAAAAATAAATTTACTTATGATTTTATTGTATGTATATATTTAAATATAATATTATGTATCATATATTATACATATGTAATACTATGTACTTAGATTGTGTATCTTGTTTTGAAATTTTCTCGATGACAATATCTAGACTTCTATTATTGGAACAGCCTGACAATTGTATGATGCCTTGTAGGTTTCATGAGATCCATCTTGCTTATTCCCATGGCCCTTCATTTATTTCTTTGTTTATTTGCGTTTACTTATTCATCCCTTCCTCTATAATGTGGCAAAGTATCCACGCAGCAATCAGCAATGTATCTCTCAAATCAGAGTGGTCCGTGATGGAGGGGACTGTCTGCTCCTGTAGAGACAAGATGAATGGACTCCAGTCACAGAAGTGGGGAAGAATGAAAAAATATCCACTCTAATACCAGTGTGGCCCAGATCTTGCTTTGCTTTGAGGACGGCGTCACTAGAGCTAAGTTCTCTTGAGCATGAGGTGGTGCGTCACCTGCATCCCCATGCCACTATGGAGTAGGTCTCACGGTCTCACCATCACTTTGACGTTTGTCTCATCCCGAGTCTGCATGCTGCCTGTTCTCAGGTGAGAGGATGTGCAGGGAAGGGAGGAAGGGGAGGCCCTGGTTGTTAGTGTAAGCCAGCCCGAGTTCTATTTCTAGCCCTTCTCTCCCTTCCTGACTACAGTACAGGCTGCCTAAGCTGTCATTATTACTTATTTTAGTGTGTTGTATTGTTTTTTAAAGTGATTATTTCCATGGCAACGAGGCAGTGCCACGGTGGAACTGGGAATCAGCAAGAAGATAAAGGGAAAGGGGAGGCGAGGACTGGGGTGGAAGAACTTGAAGGGCAGTGGTGTGTGGTGAACCCCGCACAGCAAGCAACGAAGGGATTGTATTTTCTCACTTCAAGGAAAACTCTGAATCGTTCATGTTTGCTAGGTCAGAGGATAAGATAGTTGGATTTTTATTTTTGTTTTCTCATGGAATGAAGCAGATGTATGTGAGATGACACTGCTGATAGGAAGGACACTGCTGTCACAGAGGCCAGCCCCAGACATAGTGTGGTCTCCCCTGATCTTGCATCCTTATCCTCTTGGATCAAGGTGGCCACACTGATCAAAGGTGACAGGAAATATTCAGCTGGGTTGGTTTGCAGAAATGCATGGTGAGTGCTTGACTGTCAAGTGCCTAATGTTTAAAAAACAAAGCACAATCTATTTTTCAGAGATAAAGCAACAAAAGATTCCTTCAATGCACAAGATATGAGATATGAAAATCAATGTGTTATTGCATTCTGTTATCAGAGTGGACAATGCTAGATCCCAATGAAAATGAAAAAAAATTTAACCATTAATAATGATGACAATGACAATGAGGATCCCAGCTTCTTCCGCACTTATTAAGATCCAGGCTCTGTTTCAATATATTAACTTAGCCACCTCTCTGATAAGAGGGAAATCTTTTGAAGCCATATTTACTGTATGCAGTTGCCTTCATGAAATGTAACTCTTATAAAATGTTTTACGAGGCTCCTAAGAAAATTGGATAAAGGTAACATTAGGAGGGAAAGACATTCACCTTTCATTATTCTTCAGATGCAATGTTCAAATGCACATTTGATTTTGTCCCAAGTACTTGACCTTGGAGGAAGACCTGGTGCTTAACTAAAGCTGTCTGAGGGGATGCACACTACTTACTGCTGCAAGGAATGACACTATATTATGATATTAATTTAATGTTTCAAAGTGTTTTTCTCTTTTGAAAGACTCAAATGCATTTTGAACTCATCTTTTCCTTTTCACTTTGTTCCAGAGTGCCGACCCGGTGTTATTTTATTCTTGAATGTTTTAAAGATAATGAAATGATCACATTTGAATTTCTCCCCAAGGTTGTGGGTTGACTATGCCCATAGTTGAGTTTCAAATGGAGACAGAATTATTTTGCATCTTCCCACCAATGCAGTGATAGGTATGTTTTCTACATTTAGATACTGAAGAAGGTCATATGGCCATGCTCATCATGGGTGAAAAAGAAACTAAAATAATCTGTGATCTGTGGGCACTCTATATTTTACATAATCGCCAAACAATTCCACTTGGTCCTTCTAAGTAAATGATCCTTTAAAATACATATTGTTTTATGAGGAGTTGGGGAGGGTCCTTAGTTTTCTGAACATCTATACATACAACAATGATTAATTGGGTTAGAGTCCAGGTCTCTTAATACCCAGCCTAGTATTATTTGCAGTGCAAGTTCCTGCCATTAAATGAGAGAAAGGCATCTTATATCCCAATTTTATTAGGATTATATCTCCAAAATTTAATTATAGGAGGAAAGTGAAAATGAATACTAATGAAAACCATGAAAATCTTGTTACTACTCTGAATGTTTTGAGAACAAGTATATAATATTTTACTCACTAAATATGCTTGCACTGCTGTTGAATTTTAAAAGTTAAAACTCCAGAGGTAATGGCTTTTCAATTAGATGAATATTAGAACATTATTCCCCAGGTAATATTTTAGTGTTTTGTTTGTGCTTTTCTTCTCTGGAAGATGATTCAGTAATTCTTAGGACATCTAGCCATTGTAAGAAAGAGAAAAGCTAATTAACCTCAAATTTCTTGGTTAAAATATGCTAGCAGGCAGATCAGTCATTTGACCACTACCACACAAAATAATATGTTGTAAAGAAATGACCAGAACTTCTCTGGGAATTTGAGATAAAGTTACTAACATCTTGGCTGACAGTGTACACATTACTTGGTTGAAGTGTGTGTTCATTTAATTTTTGATTAAAACAATTTCAGGTGACCCATTCAACAAGGCTTTAGTAAATATGCATTAGGTACTATAATGAAGCAAAAATTGTGTACACGTGAAATAGCACATAAGGCAAATGAAATTTTATACAAAAAGTTTCATGTTTCAAATGTCCACTTCTAAAGCTGTATGTTAGCCATCCTCTGTTTGAGCATTAGTAAGAAAATATTTTATTTAAACTCAAAAGTTAGAGGTCAGAAATCTGTGTAAGAAAGGGTTTCTTTTGAGTTTTCCAAAGATGGTGGACCGGTACGTAGCAGGAGAGGGATCCTTTCTGAGAGAGACAGCTTAAATGCCAGAATAGAACACCCTGGAGAGACCCAAACAGAGAGAGATGGACTCTCTCAACCCAGGAAGAAACTAAAGTAAAAAAAAAAACTGCTTGGATATGAGGTCCTGGGGCTATCATTAGTGAAGCTAAGATCATCTAGCATGGCGCCCTCCTCGAGCCGCCTGAATTCCTGCCCGAGAGCGACCTGACCAAGTGATCTGCACCAAAGCAGCTGGCTTGAGTGGCCGGAGCGTGGAGCTGAACATCCCTGTGCGCGGCTTGCCCGGACCCGGCCCTGCACACAACCCACCCAGAGGCACTGTGAATTTGTGCCACAGCTGCATTGAGGTCAGCGATCGGGGAGCCCGGCAGTTCTCAGGGACCGGCATCAACAGGTGGTGAGTGATGGGAATGGGACCCTCCCATAAGAAAGGGGCAACTGACTGGATGACATGTTGGATTTGGGCAGGACAGCCCTAACTTCATGAGGAAGTGGCTTCAGTTGGTTGCTCCCCTTGCCAATCGGATTGGTGGGATCTGCTTGGACTGGGACACACCCCTGGCCGGCACCCAGTGGGTCACTACAAATTAATTCCCTGAGCTCAGTGCACACTGACGCAGTGAAGGCCTGCAAAGGTTGACTGCCCCTGAGGGGAGAAGCCAGCGCACACTGCCCATGCTTGAACTTCAATCTCTGATAGCAGAAGGCAGAGGGCAGAAGCTCCTAGCCTGCACCCTCTAGAGGAACTGTAACCAACAAGAAAATGGTCTGGGAATTGCACTGTACACTTGTATGCAAGGAACCAAAAACATGACAAGAGGGACAAATAAGAAAAAACCCCAGCCCCCAACCCTGAGAACATTGATCCAGGAGAAGTAAATACAAAAGAGATTGAGGGCAGCAAAAATGCAACATCAAACACAGTGTTAGCAGACATAAAGTGATATCTTCAGGACCTCATAAGCAGGATCAAAACTGAAATATTAATTCAAATTAAACAAGAGATAAGTAGATTAATAAAAGAAAGGATGGGCACCTCTCAAGAAGACACAGACAGAAGAATGGAGGAACACAAAAGGAGAGAAACATTTAATGAAGAATACAAAAAAACCTAGAATTTATGAAGCAGATTCAATGAGATTATCAGGAAACTAAAGACTCCATAGAAAGATGGCAAAACTGCTTGAAAGAAACCAAAGATAGACTATCAAAAATTGAACACAGGGTTGTAATGTATGATCATGAAAGGGAAGATCTCTTAAAAATAACAAGGGAGCAGGCAGTAACTATACAAAGACTAGAAGATGACAAGAGGATCCATAATTTAAGAATAAAGCATGTGAATGAATAAGCAGGAGTCAAAGCAGAGGAATTGCAAAGGCTATTCACAGAAATTATTAAGGAAAATTTACCAAGCATAGAAAAAGGAAATTATATGCAGATGTATGAAGCATACACAACTCCAGCCACCTACAACCAAAACAGCTACACCTAGACACATAATAATCAAGATCCCAGAAGTTCCATATAACAACAGAATATTAAAAGCCATCAGAGAATAGAAACAGGTCACCTATAAAGGAAAACCCATCAAAATCATGGCAGACTTCTCGACACAGACCATCAGGTCAAGAAGAGCTGGAGTGAAGCAATTCAAGTGCTGAAGGAGAACAACCTCCAGCCCAGATTGATGTATCCTGCAAAACTCTCTCTAGAAATTAATGGAGAAGCAAGATGCTTCCATGACAAAGAGGAACTGGGAGAATTTGTGACCGCCAATCTAACCCTACAAAAAGTACTGAAGGACATTTTCGAGAGAGAGAAAAAGAATACGAGCATTTCAGGAACAGTGGCAGAGAAGCCTCAGTGAACGGGGCAGACAGTGGAGTGGAACAGAAAAATAGACAACCAATGGCAGAAAAACAGAAGAGCAGAAATAAAGCAGAGAAGATTGGCTGTAATCTCTAGTATATATGGCCTTGAAATATTAACAGAGAGAAACACAGGCAGAGTAGATCAGGAGATAAGGTCCATTGAGATGCTCTATATAGGGAGGCAGTGGAACCCAAAACAAGCAGTGCACCTTATGGGAGTGAAAGGGGAGGAATTGTCTAAAAACGGGAGGCAGAGGATATTGTTAACTGGGTAACAAGATTTAAAATTTACATTATTCTCACCACTCTGCTTGGATGGATTACATGCTATTCCAGTTTGTCTACTTACACTAGACTTGAGGACATGGTCAGCTATCCCCAAAATAAGAGGACATATTATGGTAATCATCCCTAATTTCCTATCAACTTAATCTGAAGCCCTTTATAACTTGTACTGTCTTATTATGACTGATATTATTTGAATCTTGTTTGTTAGATTGCTACTTTATATTGACTGATTTTATTCAAATCTGTTATGATTGATAGCATCAAGTCTAAGAGTATGGGCAAGTACACTGAAGATGACAAGATTCACTAAGAGACCCACTCTGGTTTGATTATTACTTGCTTTTGAAGTCTTATAATGTCTCCAATGCTTCATTTTTATTAATGTTGTTATATACTGCTGAGGCATCATGGTAACCATTGTAGATCACCTTGTATTGTGGTTTTATGTGACTTTTTTGCTTCATGCTTTTCTAGGAATTGTTTTGTTTTATCTTGCTTTGTTTTGTTTTTCCCTCTAATACAGAAATGATATGTATACATGTAGAGACTCATGCATGTGTAGAGCTTATAAACAGTTTACAAGAACCAACTATATAACACATGTTGATATGAACAACTACTTTGAAGAAAAAGAGACACTACAGTACCCAGTGCTGATTCCATAAATGTCACGATGTGAAATCCAGCAAAACTATCATTCTTTGTTCAAAGTGATTTTAGCTTGTTTTGTTTTGTTTAAGTTAAACACACATGAAGGTATGGACAGCTGCTTTTAGAAGAATGAGAGACACTATGACAGCCATTCTTGGCTTCTCTATTTTCTGGTCTTGAAGACCTGAAACACCCTCCTCTTCATGCTCAGATCAATTCCATACTATGTTGTTTCATGTGAATTCCCTGTATGTGACAATATGGACAACTATTTGTAAGAAAATAAGAGTCAATATGATAGAGAGTGAGTATCTCCAATTGTCTAGTTTTGGAATTTATGTCCCTTACATTGCTTTCTTGTGATCCGCTTTGTTCTGTTTTGTTGTGTTTAATTTTACTCTTTTGATATAATTGCATGTATATTTGAGTGGGTAAGATGGATGGCCATATTGGTGTTTTTGTCAGATCGTGGAGCAGAACTGTTAGCAGTCTCACTGTTTGAATGTCTACTTTACATGTTTTAACTTTGTAATTTGAGCAACTATTTCCAAGAAGTCAGTACGTAAATTGTCAAGTAATAATTTCTTAGTTTTTTGTTGTTGTTCTTTTCCTTTTTTCCTTAGAATTCTGTATCGTTACTATCCTTTATTCTGTTTTTTTTTCTCTTTAAATAAAATGTTAAAAAAGAAAAAAAAGAAAAAAAAAGAAAGGGTTTCTTTTAAATTGTGAAGTAGTCGCATACTGCATGGCTTTTCATCAACCCCAAATACAAGGACGGTCCCAAAGATGATGCCACTGACATTGTAGCCATCTTAGTCTGTGGCAATGCTCTGCATGGTGTTCAGGAAACAGAGTTTGTAGTAAACGATTTCTTACAACATATCCGTCACTAAGTGATCGTACTAGAAATAAATTCTTCTGAAAATTTATTCTGGTGGTTTCATTGCTCATCTATTAAGAAACATGTAAAAATATTTTATAGGTAGTTGTATTTTTTTTAAAAAGAGTGAAAGGCTATGTTCTGTTGACCCCAGGGTAATTATTTTTATTGTAGGCAATTAATAGATTTTTCTTTGGCCAGAACAATCAAGGGATAGAAGTAAGTCATAACAAGTGAAATGAAAAAGGAAAATCTAGGCATGGTGGCTAATTTGATGCCTAGTGTTTTCACAGTGCTGCCTTATTCAGTATGAGGGAATCAAGAAGATCCATAAACCTGATGATGCTTTCGCTGTGTTCCCAAGGATGAATGATTTCGAACACACAGCGAGTGATGAGGGCTAGGTGTCAAAGGAATGGCAAATGTCACTCTGGTGCCTATGTGTTACCAAGGTGGGATGTTAGAGAGTGGGGGGAGCATTTTGTAGGAGCCATAAATATGAAATGACACAGAGGCACTACTAGTGCCACCAAGCCATACGCTTTTCCTTTATTCCAAGCTAGGTTATTTTTGGATGAGGTTTTGGATAAAGTAACAAATTCACGAAATATTCCTGTGAAGTAGCTCTTCAAATTATGTTCTCATCTAGCTTCTGTGCACTGGATATCCTTGGTTGTATTTTATGGTTTAAATAAACGTACTGTAGAGTGTCAGATTCCTCTTTCATTTTTAAATTTCTCCTTCCTTTCCTTCTCTTTTTCATTTTCCTTCCTTCCTCTTGTCTATTTCTCCTTTCGTTCCTTCCTTCCCTCCTTCCCTCCCTTCTTACCTTCCTTCTTTCTAACTGGTGATTAAGCTTAATTGTGTCAACTTGATTGGCTTGGGAGCCACCCATGCTCCTGGGTGTGTCCCTGTGGGTCATGGAGGCATGGCCTCAGGCACTGTGTCTGTTCCCTGGCCCCTTTCTCTTTGGTACTGAATGCAACTTCGGAGTGACTCCAGTAGGGAGAAGAGTGGCTATGCATGTCTTAAACTCCTAGTCCTTGCAGAGGGAAAGCACTGTAACTTTACCATGCGAAATCTTTGCAGTGAACTGTACGTCAGTCATTTTAAATAATACTGTCCAGAATCCATACATCTTTGAGTAGTGTTAATATACTACATGACATACCAGTTGGAAATGAATAATTATTGACTGGAAGTAAATTAAATTGATATTATCTGTTGTTGGCTACCACACCTTAGAAGGTAAAGTAAGGTGTGTCTTGCACCTTAACACATGTGTTTCCAACAGATCAATAGTGTGCATCAGAGTAGAATGGAATTGGCCACTGCATCGTGAAGCTACCTGTGGGCACATGCCTGCAAGCAGCTCAGTCTCGATGCTAGGGCAATGGGTCATATGGCCATGACATTCATGTCTGGTGAGTCTGAGGAAGGAGATAAGATTGCTTGGTTAGCATACAAACCGAGACTTGAGATCCTGGGAAACATTCTAATCATGCGGGAATGCTTCAGTGGTGTCACCAAAAGAGAAGTCAGAGACAAACAAAGACTAACAGGTAGTCCTTAGTTAGTATGTGCTGGATTAGATTCTATCCTTAATGTTGTCCCTTAAATGACAAGTGTCACGGACTCAGAGCATATCTGCAAAGTGACCAATCTATACCTAGGTCACCTTTCCTAAATTAGAAGACAGAGTGATTTGTGAGAAGGAAAGAGGTGGGCAGACTTAGTGTGTTAATATATATTGTTCTCTTGAGTCTTTACGTTCCATTTTTATTCTATTGGTAGATTTATATTCTCCAAGCAACTGTGCAAGACTCTTATAGCTATTGAATTGGCACCTTCTTAAAGGTCAATGTAATTTTGTAAAGATAGCTATTTTATTGTGTTTTAATGGAAACTAAACTAAGAATGATTTTTCAAAATATATTTCTTTTATTTTCCAGTGAATAATAGTTAGGAAATAATTAAGGATTTTATGCACGTGATGCATTACTCTATTAAAAATCTTTAGACTATATCTTTTCTTAACCAGTCATGAGTTTAATTTTACTTTAAATTTTCAGTCATATCATTTATTGTATTTTATTACTGGAAGAGGATTTGTGTGTGAGGAATATAAAACATCAACAGTAATATTTTACATATATTCTTGTTTTTTCCTAGGAGTCTGCTTGTGGAGTTGAGCATGGGATTGCTGCTTGTCACATGTACTGTAAATAGTGTCTACTGGTTTATTCATTTTTCAAAATGGACTCAAATTTTCTAGCACACACTGTCTCTTTAAGAACCTCTTCTCTCATTTTAATACATTTCTTAGATATCAGTGCCATATATTTTACCCGTGCTTTACTTATTTTCACTGCATAACATTCAGGGGTTTTTTTTGAACATGCGCTGAATAAATCATATTTTTGGACTATTTGTTGAGCACTTGGCATCTAGAAACATCTGAAGAAATGGGATGCTTTTCCTTGGTCCTGAAGGTGGTTCCAGGAGAGTTAGTTATATCCTGTTGGTGTCATTTCGTAACATCGGAAATTGCCCCCATTGAGCCTTAAATGTCTGTGCAGTATGTCCAGAGAGGGGGTGACTGGTATGAACTAGAACTATGTCCTTATCCTTTCATGTGATGCCAGGAAAAAGAATTTTGGTGAGAACTGAAAAATGAGTAAATCTAGAATTTGTACAGGAAGAGTCCAATGGGCTATGTCTAAGACACAGAACCCAGTCAAATTAGCTTCTCTAAAAAAAATTTACTAAAAGATTATAGCGATGTCCAGTGGAACTGGAACAGAAGCAGAGGGAGTGTTCTGGAGTGTCACTAAAAAGCCCTTGGGAACAAAGCAGCCACATCTGATCCCTCTTTACAGTCTTCCCTTCTATCTCGTTCTCACTCTCAGGTGGTTTTTGCTTTTGTCGTTAAGTACCTGCAGTCTGACTCTGGTAGATAGACGAGTTGTACACACAGTTCCAGCCTCTGTGGCGCCATTCTGTGTGACTTCCCAGCTCTGTGAAGTACTAGTGATCAACTCAGTTTTGGAGCCTATGCATTTCTTAAATTCTTAAGGTAGGATCTGACACACAAACTTAAATACCATATGGTATCTCTCTTCAGAGTAAGGCAAAGTACAAACCAAGAGAAAAATAAATGAAGGATAGAAGGAGATGTGGAATGGATCTCTTGCAGAAGGGGAGGGGACCAGGAGACTAAGGGTAAGGGGTGATGGATCAGGATGCGGAAATAGGTAGAGTGAAGATGTGCCATGTACAAGGTCCTAATAACCTTAATGAACGTGAATGTTGTACCCCATAAACAGGAATTAAGATTAATAATGTCAACAAGAATGAAAAAGGTGCCAGGAGAGTTAAAGAAAGGGACAGAAGGGTAAAGAAAAGGGATTCTAAAGAGAAACAAGCCATGTATGACCATGTAACAATTCTGCAAGATGCCTGCAAAATGTATGTACTGCAAACATGTACTATTAAAATAACACATAGAATCTAGTTGGTGCAGATCAGTAGGATCTCTGAGGTCTGATTGGTTTAGACCATAAGAGGTTGATCTTTGGTTCAATTAAATGGAATCCTATGGCCCAGGAGACCATATTCTGCAAAGTGGACCTTTCTCTGAGCGGAGTGGTAGGAGTAGCCAGCAAAGAGCTCTCAGAAGACGCTACTGGTTGAGAAGAAACCACAAGTTCTTTAGATGAGGAAGTAAATGTTAAAATGAATGAGGATCACAGAATGGGCATTTGTAAAGAATAGAAAATCAAAATGATGACAATGACTTCGAGTAAAATAATAAATTAAACTTTACAAGAGGACAGAATATTTACCCTTGCAGAGTGTTCATTACATAGGAATCACCTTCCTGGCTCCCATTTGGGTAGGGTGTACTTTATGTATTGCACAGTCTATGAGCATGTTACGAGCTTATTTTTATTTGTTTGGCTGGTTTTATGTTTGCTTTCATTTTAGTTCAGTTTGTAGATTTATAGAAGGTAACTCTTGATTTTGTTTCAAAATGTCGAACCAATTGATCAATAATACAGGGCTATCAAACCCACCTCTATTTAAATGTTAATTCCATTTCCTGCATGTATTCTTTAGGTTTAAAGTTTAATTATTCTGCAGGATTTTGTGATTAAAAAGTTAAAGAATTTATTGCATTATTAATCCTATTAAATTACCTTTTAAACTTTTAATTGAAAAGTGGTATAGAGTATGTTCATGGTAATACAGTCAAACAATAAACTTAATTCTTTCCATCATCTGTTCTCAAACTGAGTTGGATGAGAACTGAATCAAATTCAGTGGTTAGGAAATTTGGTTCAGTTCTTGTCCCATTTGGTTCACTACCAGAATCATGGAAAGAATTAAATTCGTGAACCGAGGTATCACTGTATGAAATACAAAGCATACAGAATCTAAAAATCTCTGTTCTTTTCTGTTTCCTGGCCTCCTAGTTTCACACTCCACCCCATTATAGAATCTTCACTATAGAAGTCATAGTAGTCTAATTCTTCCTAATACATATACAACTGGCACTCAGTGTCACGGGGTTTTGCATCTGGGTTCAACCAACTGCAGATAGCAAATATTCAAGAAAAAATGTGTCTGTACTGAATGCATACAGATTTTTTCTTGTCATTTTTTCTTCCTGCAATATAACAATTACTTACATATGATTTACACTGTAGTGGGTGTTATAAGTAATCTAATGTTGATTTAAAATATACAGGAGGATGCACATAGGCTATAGCCAAATGTACATTATTTAGTATAAGAGACTTTAGCATCCACAGATGTTAGTGTCTACAGAAAGTTCTGGCACCAATTCTACACGAATGTCAGCGCGCGCGCACACACACACGCACACACACAGGAAGAGCTCCTACTTTCCATGATGTAGATTTAATTTAGCCATTCCTCTAAGTATCTGCACAATAAGTGGTAAGAAATTTTGTCAATACAACAATAAAAATTCTTATCTATATTTTATGCATATGTATTTATGCTTATATTTGAATGCCAAAGTGTAGAATTTTTGGTTCAAAAATAGGAATGGGTTGGGGAAATAGCTCAGCATCACAGTGCCTGCCTGGCAAGCATCAGGTCATGAGTTTGATTCCTGATATTAAAAAAAAATGGAACAAAGGGTACTCTTTGAATTTTGTTCAGCATAAAAAATTGACTTCCAAGTAAGCAGTACCAATTTACACTTTCATAAAAGTGTGAGTGATAACCTGCTTTCTCTTGCTGCACCAGTTATATTAAGAAAATTTCCTTTCAAAGTGTTTATATTACCTTAATGCTATAGATTATGTATTTTATAAGAAAGTAATAATTTACATGTCACAATATAAGAACGCTGTAAAAGATTTTCTTGTGAGTGATTAAAGATTAATTTAAAAAATCATAAGGAATACAATCTCTTCAGCAGAGCTTGTTTATTTTTTGCAAGTATTTATTACCCATCTCCGTGAGATCAAAATATACTCCCTGTTTTATAGAAAAATATGGCCAACAATTAAAACCTTTAGAGCTTTTATAAATACTTGACATTTTTGAAGCAGTGTATTTGCATAAGAAAATTAGCTTGGAATCGAGAAATTATAAACTTAGAGGAATATCCCTTATTTCTACTTTGAAATCAGTTCTTTTCCTGCACTGTTTGAAATGGTAATAAATACTGTTCAATTTGCAAAAGGCAGACTTGGTCCCTGATCCATCCTTGTAGTCTTCTACCTGCAGGTCTGGAGGGAGTGTCAGACACTCAAGGAACCATCGTGACGTGTGTGTGCGTGTGTGTGTGTGTGTATCAGAGGGATACTGCATAGCAGGGATCTGAACTCTCCTCTCTGATCCTCTAGAAATGTGTGACTTGCATGGCCAAATTACAGACTCTTAAAGGTTCCATAGCAAGTGAATTATTCTTCCTATTCACTTAATAGGTAGAGTTGGAATTCTTTGAGTCAGAAGCCTCTATAAAAGTTACATTCACTCCATATAATGTGCAGATAATCTAGCTGACTGTAGGCAAAGAAACTGTGTTTTGAGTATACTCAGGATGGTTGTAGGTTAGTATTTTTAGTCCCCTGATGCACAATGCCAAGTTCAAACACCCGAGAACCCAAGCAGTGCTGTGCGTTCAATAATCGCTTTATGAATCTGTTAAATAAAATTTGTTTAATCTCTAAAAGGATCCAGTGAAAGAAATACAGCCAACTAAGAATCCCTGACCAAGAGTTTAGAATCATTCCTCAAGTACGCCTTGATGTTTTTGTAAGACTACCCTTGTATGACCAAAGGGCATTCATTTTTCTGAGTTAGAAAGTTGCCTGTTGACACTAGTTGTATTTTGGGCAGGAATAATATTTCTTAAATCAGTGAGTATTCCTTCATAAGAAATAATAAATGTCACAGTTGTGACATAGATAGAGTTGGAATTCTAGAGTAGGAACAAGACAAGTTCCTGTCGACTGAGATTGTGGTAAAGATACATCACTTTGTTTTCCACTGAGATTCACAGTCATTTGTAACAGTAAAAGGGTACATGGAGAAAAGCAGAAGGAAGAACAGGAAATTCAGCTATTTCCATGTAGAGTTTGCTGAGGGAGCTGTGGTTTTACATCCTGGCGAATGTAATCGTCTTGAAAGTTCTTTGGATTGAAGAGAGCAGGTTATGGAACTGGCGAATGTGCCAGAAGTAATTACTGGATATACTGGAAGATAAGTTGCGTGGGAGAGCACAATGACATTAACAGCTGGTTATTTTCTTGGTCCCCATATGGTATTTGAAATAATGCCATTATAGAGCCGAGAATTATTCATGCATGTCATGGTTGGAG
Organism: Dolichotis patagonum; assembly: GCA_004027295.1. Classification (NCBI taxonomy): domain Eukaryota; kingdom Metazoa; phylum Chordata; class Mammalia; order Rodentia; family Caviidae; genus Dolichotis; species Dolichotis patagonum. The sequence goes on along the minus strand of PVJX010007032.1, from coordinate 53,596 downwards.
GTATCTATTTGGTACTATGATCAAATATAACTCAATAGTTTCAGCTTGTGTTCCTATTCTTCTGAGTTTACAGATGTACCTTTTATCACCATGTGTTAAAGAGAGGTGTGTGGTAACATATAAGCATCTGTGTGTGAACTTCCCATACATGAATAAGTCATGAGTTTAATCTGAGGAGAAGAAAGTGATTTCTGTATAGTTAAAAGCAATGGGCTTCATATGTGAAGAGTTTTAAATATTAACTGGAAATAAGAATATTTTACATCTGGAGAAAACATCTAGTATGATAAATTCAATCCTCAAATCATAAACAAAGGGATTTTGTTCTTTTGCTTCTTAGCCTAGTCTTTAGACACATACATCTTGAGTTTCCATCACTGGCTACCTGCAGCGCTGGGGTGCACAGGCTGAGACTTGCAGAAAAAGAATAAAATAACCTGGGTGCTACAGCTCTTTAATGTTGAAGCACTGATCGCAGAGGCTCTCCTAGGTCAAACGATGCTCAAACAATACTCAGGAAACTGGCTGAGAGAAGAACAAAGCTTAGATTATAGGTTGGTTGATCTCCTCTTTGAAAACCTAACTCTGTCACAAAAGGTGACAACTGGTTTTTGGGCCTGTCCATATATTCTGAGAGCAGGATGCTGAGCAAATAGAGAACAGTGTGATACATCTTGTTGCTTAACGTCAGGCTGAATGTTAGCGGTAAGATCTCTGCCCCTTTGAAGCTCAAAGTGGATGAAGAGCAGCAATAAGGTTTCAATTTTTGGACCACGTCCAGATGTTGCTGTGTGAACGTACAATGCCATTCTGTATTTTCATTTGGTTCCTCATAAGCATGTGTTTATTACTATCGCAGTAAAAACACATTTGGAACTCTTGAATGAAAGCAATCAAATTGGTAGTAAGTGTCATGGTAAAGTGGTAAAATTATATCTAATAAATCTCAGGGAAAAGAACTCACAGTTTTTGAGTGCCCAAGTAAAATTTAATTCCTGGAATTCTTTTACTAAAGTTATGTGAATTGAATTGCTTTTTTCTTGATGAATTATGCATAATTCACTCTTCTTTTGAAATCACTGAATCCTAAATAAATAACTAAAAGAGAGAAGATGAATCTTAACTTTTTAAAATCGGTCTCTCTAGCACTAATAGTGACAAGTTCTCCATTTCCTATATTTCCAATCCACTATTGATAGTTAAACAGAAATGTACATACTACTCATATTTCTATCTCATTAGGTAGTCTTATGTTTACCTAATTGTGGTCAGTGTTGAAATCAGTGTATTTTCTCTTTTTAACTTCTTAACCATTTCTCTCACTATATGAATTAAAGGTTGCTATTTTACTGGTAAATAAATTTTGGGCGGTTTTTGTTTGATTTATTGGACTTAAATGATGTATTTTATTGCCAAACTTTAAAGACAAGGAAATGAGATCTTTACACCATCTTCCAAGTCACTTACTTTAAAGCTTGGGTTTAGTACTTGCATTGTTTTCAAGAACTCTAATCCTGCAGCTGTCTCAGCTTTAAGTCTACTGGTGAGTAGATCTTATGCCCATTGCCAGCCTCCTAGGAAAGATTTTCCTTTATTCTCTTAAATAACTCCAATAGTTTCAGTAGTAAATGCTGATGGGAAAATGTTATTAAATGTTTTTACATGTTAATCGGCAAATGTTGATATTTTAAGGCCATTTTAGCAGAGTATAAAATTCACAAATTATAACTTTTATGGTTTGGTTTTTCTATTTCCTTTTTTTTTTTTCTCCTGGTACTGGGATTTGAACTCAAAACCTCATGTTTTGCCAGGCAAGTGCTTATGCCACTGAGCTAAAGCCCCAGTTCCTTTGATTTTTGTTTTTATGCTTTTTTATGAATTTTGCAATCATTACTCCTTTGTCCTCTAGGTAGTGACCGGTTGTTAGTGTCTATCCTGGTTGTGGTTTTCTAGTATAAATAAATCTTTGGGCCTGGCTTCCAAATTGTTTATTATTTTTTATTTGAGTGCTTTAATAGATTATATCTCAGATTTGACTATTTTCACGACTAGTCTTCTTGGCAAACAATGTACCCTGTCAATCCATAGAGTACAATGTTACTGTCTTTAGATTTTCCTAGAATTTTATTGTTAATTACTTTCAGGTGCTTTTCGTGTTAGCTGTTTTCAGAGGTTTCGTCACTGCCCAATGGAAACAATACATCCACAGCAGAAATAATTATCTTTTCTGGAAATCTTGCTCCTTTCCTCCTAAATTTATTTGACAGGATAAGTATGCCAAATTATTTATGGTGACTTCCTGACGCTCCAGAAGGAGGAGCCTTTCTTTGACTGATTTTGGTGATGACAGACAAATTATAGAAAAGAAAGAAGTCTAATGAATTACTCCACATAAGAAAGAGATAGATAGGACGTGTGCTGGAGTGGCTAAGAGAATAAAGGAGGAGAAGAGAGGAGGGGAATTGAGAGGGCCGTTGCTCTATCCTGCTGCGTGTGAGTGAAGGGACACGGACATCTGGCCGGAAGGTGGACACTGTGTGCCAGGTGCCAGGAGAGCTGGCCGGAATGGCTCAGACATCTCATTTACACGTGGATCCCCTTTCTCCTCCAAGCTAGAAGCTTCGAGAGCTCCCAGGCTTCCTCTGTCCTTCGCACTGAAGTTTCTCAGCTCCATCACTGTCAGTGGACCCTTCTGCCTTAGGCCCTCCCAAAGCTGGCCTGTTTCCTGTGCATCGCCTCTGCCATCTCCAGTTCTTGTCTTGGTTGGGCCTCGTGTACCAGGATAGCCCTCCTGGGAAGTAGTGGCACTTGAAGGAGGAGAGCTCAGGAGGAGGTTTTGGGTCACTGCGGGCCTGTCCTTGAAGGAGATGATGGGAAACTGGCCTCTTTCTCATCACGTCGGCTTCCTGGCCATGAGTGGAGTAGCTTTGTTCCACCACGGGTTGCTGTGTTCCTTCCCACAGGCCCAGAGCTGTGGGGCCAACAAGTTGTACACTGGAACCTCCAAAACAGGAAGCCAAAATCTAAGATAATGAATGAAGCAGTGATTAAGAAACACTGTTCTTAGCTGCCGAGGTGTGTGAAATGTTAATATTAATGAGGTTTAGCATTCCTAGTTCCCAAATCCCAAATCTGAAATGATCCAAAATCTGAAACTTTTGAGCACTGATAAGATGCACAGGTGAAAAATTCTATACTGGGAAGCTTTGTCTCTTGCATAAAATTGTGAATGACTTAGACTGTGTGTATAAGTGTACAAGAAACATAAATGAATTGAGTATTTAGACTTGGTTCCCACCTACATGATATCTCATATTGCACATGCAGGTATTCTAAGATCTGAAAAAATTCCAAAATTCAAAACGCTTGTGGCTTTCTGCATTTCAGTTAAGAAATACTCAAGTTGTATTTAGATTTTAGCTATTTTCTATCTCACTGTATTTGGCTTGTGATCTAGGAAGTCTAAGCTTCTCAAGAAATTAACTATATATTGTATTTCTGTCGAACTATGCCTCTCTGTCCCACTACAATTTCTATTTATTAAGCATAATGAAATTTTATGGCTTGTGGTAAATATTTGGCTTAAGGCTTGACTGCTCATAGATGCTAGTGGTGTAAGGCGATTTAACAGAAGAGCTCATTTTCTGAATCCAAGAGTAGCAACCTAGCCTTTGTAGGCCATCTTTAGAGAGTGCTTTATTCTGGGTTAAGAGTGAACCCTTGTTTCTGTGTCCTTTGCAAAAGGATACTCACACAGCAGCACCCTGGTGTGAATTAGACTTTCCAGGCTCAGCATCAGACCCTGCAAGGAGAGGACTGTCCACCAGAAGAGTAGAAAAGAGAGATGATGGATTCAGAAAGCACACATTGCCTATTTAGACATTTTGGCTTCTACTAACCCAAGATACCAAGGCCTCCATTCTCTGCTCATGCATTTGTGATCTTCCTGCATTTTTATTCCTAACAGAAACAAAGGTCTAATCTGATAGTGTTTAAAAACCTCAATGATTTAAAAGTGAAATTTAGGGGAGACTAAAAATATGAGAGCAAGAATGAAGTAGGAGAGCAAATAACATTGGAAGAGAAGTGAGGATGAAGTCATCTATGTCCTTGCAGCTTGAGGGTTTATCTGTTTAAATCACAAATGCGTGCGATAGATCTGCCCTGATAAATGTTTCATGGATAAGCAAACAAAATGCAAGTTTTGAAGCCTAAATGCTTAGAGCCAAGGTTTCTCAGTGCCGTGTTGCTGCCTAGTAGGGATGAAGGTTTTCTTACACTTCATTGTCTTCCATTGCCACCTTCTTAGCCACACATATTTGACTACGTAACATCTATGATAGTGTATGATAGTTATCAACTTATTTTCAGTTAATGTATCTCTTTCCTGCACTGGATACTGCATTAGAATACTTACAGTCATTTACCCTTTTATTTCTGATATCTACCGATGGGCCTAAGATAAAAAACTGTTGAATGAATAAATAAATGATGAGGCAACAATAGAACAAATGAAGGACAACAATCAAATGAATGAATGAATGAAACAGCTGCTCTTCCCTGCTGGTTGCAGCCACCTCTGATTTCTCCTTTTGTTTTTGCCAAGAGTGATTCTGTGTGCCTGGGTTCACTGTCTGGTTTTATGTTGCTAGAGGACATTTCTTTTTGTGCAATAAAGGGTTAATACAGAATAAGTAGCCGGCTACCTCAGCTGCTCAGTATTTCCTTTAGCTTTAGGGATTGTTGTACACAAGTATCACAAGAATGTCAGTTTTTAATTTTAAAAAATTTTTCAGTCATGGGATTGAACCCAGGACCCTGTACATGTTAGGTGATGGCTGTACAACTGAGCTACACTCCAAGCCCAGTGTATTTTATTTTTGAAAAATAAAAAAGTATGCATATGCATCCCAAAGAGTTAGAGAATAGGGAAAGGGAATAGAAAGCCTTTCTGTTTTGTCTCTGGTCTGTCACCCACCTTCCCCCTGGAGGGGTGGGAACTCAGCTGCCTGCAGTTTTCTCTCTGGGGAGATGAGACAGTGATGAGCTGTTGGTCCCATTAAATCCTACAGGAAGATTAGGTAGATGATGCTGATGAAAATATTGAGGGCAGAGGAAAATCAACAAGCAGCGAGCCCAGTTTAGAAACGGTGCGGTGCAGGCATGACAGTTCTCATCACAGTGATTCCCGTGACTTGTGTTTTGCTCCTGGTCAAATGTGTTTCCATGCTGACTTCTTCCTCGAGCTCTAGGCCCACAGTCAGACACATCAGTGACCATCTCCACCACAGTCCTGCACAGGGGCCGAGCGTTCACGTTACTGTGTCTCCCCACTTTTCCCTCTCCAGTTCTGTGAACATCGTTGGTTTCTTCCTCACTCATGCTTCGCCCCCCTCCCAACTCCATATCCAGAGGTCTTCCTGATTTTGCCTTCTATTAGTTTCTCAGGTCCATCTCCTCCCTTACAGTGTCACTAGAGTGTCACTAGAGTGGTCCCCTTTTATCCAAGGATTCAGTTACTCATGTTCTACCATGGATAGTACCAGCGTACCATGGTAAGTGTTGAAGATAGTACTGTATGTACTATAGAGTATGGTAGCTTCATAAAGACCACATTCACATGACTTTTATTACAGTATATGTTAAAATTGTTCTATGTTATCATCATTGTTAATCTCTTATGATGCCCAAGTTTATAAATTAGTATGTATGTAGAGCAAAATACCTAATTTATGAAGGGCCTGTTACTCTCCATGGTCTCAGGCATCCTCTGGGGTGTTGGAAGGCACCCTTATAGGTAGAGAAGGCTACTGTGGCTTTACCTTCAGTCGCTACCTTTCTTTTACCATCCAGTTTTACATCTAGTTACCTAGTTAGCATTCTGAGCTGTGATCTTGTTCCTACTTCTACTTCTGCAAGAGAAGTTCTTCCTGCAATGCAGCCCCCACCACAGGATTCCCTCTGAAGGCTGTGATTACCTGTGTGGTCCTCGTGCTTGTAGCCCTGCACTGTTCTGGCCACAGCCTCCTGCCTCCTTCCCTCACTTTCTTTATTGAGGTGTTCTCCTCTCAAACTTTAAGATGTGCATTTGTTTTTGCATCTTCTGGGAGTTTTTCCATGATGAATTCTGGCAAACCTTTCTCAACCCCACCAGGCCATCCACACATTTCTACTGAGTGGTTTTTCATACAGGTGCACAAAGAACACAATATAATCATTAAATTGATATCATAACAATGGGAAAAAATGTTAAATTATTTGGATTAGAAAAAAGATAAAGATAGTTGGGAAATTGAGAAAATTAATAATGAGTCTGTTCTTTATTTTTTCTTGAGATAAACTGTCACCTGAACTCATAGACTAACATGATCCTCCCATGTCAGCCTCCCATATAACTGGGGCTACAAGTACGTGCCTTTGTTCCCAGTTTCTGTTTCTTTATTATAACTATAATCTGAAGATAAGGTTGAATAGTTCTTATCAATGATGTAAGCAGAACAAATACACTGTATGCCAGGTATGGGACATATGGTAAGGCATGCAAAGGTAGGAGAAGTTATATCAAGTGAAAAGTACATTGCTGATGTTGGAAAGGCAGTTCTGTGCCTAGTCCTCCCAACCGATGTGCCTTTCTTACTTTTCTCATTGCTGAGACAAAATACCCAACACCCAAATTTAAAGGAGGAAAGTTTTATTTGGCTCACAGTTTGTAGAGATCTCAGTCCATAGTTGGCTGGCTCCAAGGCAGGGTGCCAAGCTGGAGGGGCATCGCAGAGGTGAAACAGGCCATAGCAAAGCAGGGCAGGAAGAAGGCAGCAAGCAGCAAGTCCAAGCAACATTAGCAGCTTCTTTCTGCCCCTTTTACATTCTTTCTAGACTACTGGATTTAGGGTGAGTGCCAAACCAATCAATGGACTGATTTAGTAATCACACACCCTTAATCCCAGCACTATACACTATAGATCCCACCTCTGAAAAAGTCCTACCAATGACTGCATGAGACTTTGGGGGATATCTAAACATAAATTATAACATGCCACCCTTGCCATACCCAAAGACTCATGCACAGGCTTTTATGCAAAAGGCTTTTAGTCAAACTCCAGGAGTCGTCAAAGTCCTAACAGTTTCGCCATTGCAGAAAAGTCTGACTCCTAAGTCTCCTCTGTGATTTAAGGGAAACTTTTAGTTACGAGCCCCTATATAAATGAAAAGAAAGTGAAATGCTTATAACATTCAGTGGCATAAGACAGACATTACCATTCCAAAAGGTACAAATGGGATACAAAGGAGTGGGACCAAATCCAGTCCAAAATCCAGCAGGGCAAACATTATGTCCTGTAGTTTCATGTCCAGAATCCATTGAAACCCACAGCTAGTAACTCCAAAGGTCTTGGTTGGTGGTGGTAGCTCTCATGGCTTCTCTCTTGGGCGAGTTTTGCTTCCTCCTTGGTAGTTTTCCTCAAACAATTCATGTTCCTGGCTTTTCCAAACTTCTGGAGTCTCCGCTGCACTTTTGCCTCACACTCACAACATGCAGGGGCACACTTCTGAAATCAGGCCTTCTTCTGAAATTTGGGCAGAAGCCTTCCTGAATGCAGAAGCTCTTGCATTCTCACTGCACCTAAAACCAGCACCACATGGTTGATACCAAGGTCTGCCTCCAGCTGTAGCAGTAGCCAGGCTCCCTTCTCTCTTGACTGTAGGGGTCCAGGGCCTGTGTATCAAATTTCAAGAAATAACTTCCCTAGGCTACTGCTATTCTGCAACGTGGTGCTCTGGGGCTCTCTTCTCAGAGCCAAGACTTTCACTTTTGCAATTCTGAGACTACAAAGGGTAGAGTCCTACTGTGCTCTTCTTTCAAGGCAATCAGGTTCTCTCCTCTGCCTTGTGCAGTCCATGGTTTTACTGGTGCTTCTTTTCTGTCCAAACTCAAAATGTTTTAAATTATTCTGCTAAGCTCTTGATTCACAACATAAATCTAGCTCAAAGTCCCCAGCACAGCCATGCCACAGCCTTAAAGTTAGTTTGCCTTGAAATTTCTTTTGCAAGATTAATTAGTCTACCACATATAATCTTACTCTCAGACAAAGTCTCTGAACATGAGCAAAATGCAGACAAACTTTCTGCCAAGGCATTAGACACCTCATCTGGAGTCTAACAGCCAATGTAGTCCTTCTTCCAGCAAAAACATCCCTGATAAACTTTAGGGTGTATTTGATGGAGATTATTGTCAGAGTTCAGAAGAGCATAATGCTGGTACAAATGTTCCCAGTAAAGGCCAGGCTCAGGAGGATGGACCACTTGTGCGACAGTGGTTCCATAAGATTATAATGGAGCAGAAAAAATTTCTGTTGCCAGGCCACGTGGTAGCCATCATGATGTCCAAGCACAGCACAATACTTGTGCATTTTTGACAAGGTAGAAGTATATAAGCCTCTGTCCTGCCCATCATATAAAATATGCCATGCGCAATGATGAGATGGTTGACGGTGGACAGTGTTACTGGACTGTGTATTGACTATAGTAACCTTTTCATCATTAGTTTAGCATAGACTCCTATATATTTAAAAAAGTTAACCATAGAACAGTCTCAGGCAGATGTCTTAGTTAAATGCTGGAGGAAAGCATTGCATCATGGGAGGTAACAGCTCTGTGATGTCATTCTAGCTGGAGACTGACCTTCCAGTAGGACAGAACATGGGCTGGAAGACCGTGGTCCTAATGATCCTAACTCTGTGTTTGCATAAGCTTCTCTGTGTGTGTCATTTTCAACAGAAACATTTACAAAGGGAAATTAACTAAATTCAAAAAGGTTTTAAACAGGCTGCACCACGTAACCTAGGTGTCCAGTGGACTGCACCCCCAGGGTTGTGTGCATTACCCTGTGACGTTTGCACAGGGAGGACATGACCTGATGGAGCCATGTATCTTTAAGTGTCGCAGTTAGCTGTTAAGTACCCTGCCTCCTGGTGATGTATGAAGAAGAGAAGTTTGTTTGGTTTGTGGCTCTGGGGTGTGAACCCTGAGAGCATGACCTGGCCCTGTGCCTGGCATCTGGTGGTGGCCTTCCTTCAGCTGGAGTGTCACATGGTGATGGAGCAAGAGCATCGGCTCGAGTCTCTTCCTTTTCTCCGAAGGCTGCCAGGGCCACCACAGGGTCCCTACCGTCATAATCTCATCTCATGCTAATCACTGTCCCCTATATTGCTTCCAAATACCATTAACATATGACTTGAAGGATTCAGTTTCCAATATCTGAACTCTGGGGACAAATAGGCAAATTCTGGATCATAAGCCATCCATGACTTATGTATCAATGTTCACACTTATTTTATTTTTATTTTAAAGAGAATAAAACAAAAGAGGGCAGAACAAAGCAGATCAGAACAGAACAACATAAGCAACACAGCACTTTACAATAAGACAACTGGAAATTAACAGTAGCCATCAAAATATCCCTTTCTCTGCTATAGTTGAGCATAGTTTCAAATACAATAATATCAAACATAACAAAATAATATAAAACCATTCAAAAGAATGAAAGAATTACAGGACATTCTGAACTGAATAACAGAGAATGATCAATGGCTACTATAATATCTCATTTTCAATAAAAAATTTGTTTATACTATCACATATATTAAAATCCCAATAAGACACAACATGATAGAACCAATGGTAATAGCAGAGTAGAAGCATGGTAGGACTTCTAAGCAAGATGATATTAAGTCAGCAATGGCTGCCATAATGTTTTATTTTCTTTAAAACAGCTGTTCATACCATCACACATAATAAAGTCAAACAAAACAGATTAAAACCATTCCAACTGATGAATGAAAACTTTGAAAGTCTTCAAAGCAATGAAATGGGAAATCATGATTACCACAAAATCTTATATACTCTTACCAACTCTCATACTAGGGAGACTATACGGTATTTACACATGTGAGTTTGGTTCATTTCACTTATGAGTATGGTCTCAAGTTGTGTCCATTTATTTATAAATATCTCAATGTGATCATTCTTGATAGCTGAGTAGTACTCCATTGTATAAAAATATCACAACTTGTTTATCGATTCCTTGGTTGATGGGCACTTAGGTTGTTTCCAAGATCTGGCTATTACAAATTGTGCTGCTATAAACATGGGTGCACATATATCACTGTGGTATGATGTTTTCAGTTCTTCTGGGAATATGCCTAGAAGTGGGATATGCCTAGCTGGGTCAAATGGGACTTCCAAACCCAGCTTTTTGAGGAATCTCTGGACTGACTTTCACAGTGGTTGCACCAGTCTACACTCCCACCAACAGTGCAGAACAGTTCCTTTTTTCCCCACAACCTCTCCAGCATTTGTTGTTGGTAGTTTTTTTTTTTTAATCCTGGCCATTCTTTCTGCAGTGAGATGGAATCTCAGTGTGGTTTTAATTTGCATTTTTCTCATGACTAATGATGATGAACGTTTTTTTCATGTATTTATCTGCCATTCGTATTTCTTCATCTGAGGACTGTGTATTCATTTCAGATGCCCATTTTCGGATTGGCTCTTTGAATTTCGAGGGTCTGATTTTTTTTTAATTCTGTATAAGTTCTAGACAGAAGTCATTTGTCTGAGGGACTGTCCATTAAGATTTTTTCCCAGTTTGTAGGTTTTCTTTTCAGTCTGTTGGGAATCTCTTTCTACATGCAGAAACTCTTTAATAAGATACGGTGCCAGTTATTTATTCTGGGAACTATTTCCTGTGCGGTTTGATTCTTGTGCATGAATCTACCTACCCCTATATCTTCGAGATTTTTACCTACTTTGACTTCCAACAGATTTAGTGTTTCTGTTTTAATATTTAGATCTTTGATCCATTTAGATTTTAATTTAGTACATGGTGATAGGCATGGGTCTAGTTTTAGTCTTCTGCAAATGGATAGCCAAATTTTCCAGCACCATTTGTTAAAGAGACTATCATTCTTCCAGCGAGCATCATTGGCCACTTTATCAAAGATAAGGTGGTTGAGTGAGTTTGTGGTTGTGGTTGTATCTTCCAATCTATTTCATTGATCTTCAGGTCTGTTTTTATTCCAGTACCATGTTGATTTTATTACAGTAGCTTTGTAGTATAATTTCAAGTCAGGGATTGTGATGCCTCCTGCCTTGCCTTTGCTGCTTAGAATTGCCTTTGCTATTCTAGGTCTCTTCTGGTTCCAGATGAGGTTCACACTTATTTTTGCACATAGATATTTGATAAAGGATTTTGTTTCATGGAAAAATTTGTGTAAAATAGGGGAGCAACTCAATACTAAAGTAGTAATAGCTTTTCAAAAATTCCTGAAGAAGCTAATTTATGCAGCACACTCACACTTGTAATTCCAGCCACTCTGGAGCCTGAGGCAGGAGGATCACAAAAGCCCTGTATCAAAAAAAGAAGGAAAGTGGGAGTATAATTTAGTGGTAGAGCAAGGCTAGGTCCTACATTCAATCCCTTGCAATCTCCAACACTCACACAAAACAAGATTATTTATTCTCATTTAGTGTGGCATCATGGGTACCGCTGAACTACTGAAAGTTTTCATGGATAACTTGATTTCTTAGTACTTCTGAAAAAAGTAGATACTTTGAATTTAGAAATCTTTGCAATTTTTTTATTGTGAAAGAGAGCTTACTTTGTAAGACTGAGTGAAAGTAATTTAGGATAAAATTAGAAAAAATGTCAAAATGGTTACTACATTTTGCACTCTAAAAATAATGAACCTACTCCAAGTAAGATCTGACCGTGATCAGTTTATTTTCTATTTCTGAAAATCATATGCCCACTAATTCTTCTGAAATTATACTATCCCAGTTCCTGTAAGGCATCTGTGCCACTACTTCTGAATAGCTAACTATATTAAGTGTGAGATGTAATTGGTGCTTAAAATTAGTTTGCGTGACAGTCTTAAAGCCAGTCCTTTATAATTTAGGTCAGCAAAGAAAATACCAGTGTACCAGTTTAGCACAGTTTTCATTAGCTTTGTTTAGCAGCTGCAGGATAAGAAAACAAGTACGAGATCCACTTCCTCCTCTCAGCTGACTGCAGTATACTAACTTGTCGCATGGAATTTGTGTATGAAGAAAGTAAATATCAAAAGATCCATTTTTTCCCTGATATTACTTTTCCATCTGTCCATATATAATCATTATGTTTGGTTGATTGGTGGCATGTGGCTGTGAAACATTCTTGACTTTCAGACGTAGCCTCTAGAGTTATGTGTCAAAAATATTTCTGCCTTTCTAAGCTGTCTCACATTATTAGGTAGAAAGAATTGGATTTTTGCAAGGATAACCAGTAAGTGTTTACCCAGTGTGAAAGGCAGAGCCAGATTAAGTACTGTGAAGTTATTTGTGGAAACAGCTTCTGTACCATTGTTTCTTAGCATTTTTAAAGAAATCATAACCTGGAAGGGATCTCCGTGGCCATTGTGATCATCTCCTTGCTGCTCGTTTGCCTGAAGTGTCACAGATAGACTGCACTGCTGTCCTTGAGTCCCCAGGAGGTCACAAATCATGGTGATATCTGTGATTTTTCACTCCTGGAAGAAACAGTTCTCTGTGTTGAGAACATAGTTTTTTTTTCAGTTCTTATCTTTTCCATCAGTTTTAGAGAAGAATAAACTTTGGTTGAAAGAACCCCGATTATTTTTTTCTCAGAGCCCTATTTTTCTAAGGAAAAAAATACAGTTTCTGACGTCTCTTAAATGGTTCAGATTTTCTCATTTTCAGTCCTTCGATTTAGTATAGATTTCTTTGCACCTGTCTTGGTTACTTTTTTTTCCTCCTTGCTGGCACAAAATTCCTGATGCCCAAAATGAAGGCGGGAAAGGTTTATCTAGCTCACAGTCTGTGGAGGTTTCAGTCCTTACCGAGCTGGCACCAAGGCAGGGTGGCAGATGGCAGAGGAGCAGCAGATCATGGTGGCTGCGACAGATACCAGAAGTGACAAGAGCAAAAGGGCAAAAGGGAAAAGCATGCCGCCTTCCCTTCCTTATATTGTATGCTGGCTCCCTACCTCTGGGCTGGTGCAGTACTCACATCACCAATCCCAAGGCTAGACAATGAACCAATCACAAATGCTAGACTCAGCTGCTTTTGAAAGGTCCCCTACCATGACCATATGAGGCTTTGGGGGACATCCAGACACAAACCACACCAGAACTCAAAAGTATTTTAAAGGATTATTGAGTATTGAGAACCCAGGCAAACTTTCTTTGGCTTTTGAAATGCTGTAGATCAATTTATATCGGGCTTTCGGTCAATGGAATCCATATTTACAGGTCTTTTATTGCAGAATGTGATCCCTACTGTATCATTTGAGTGTGTACATACTCAGGTAAGTAGATGGATAGATCAGTCTATAAACCTGTGGCCCAAATTATTGTGATTTGTTTCAATCTTATAGTAAATCCATTTGACAAAAAAAAAACAGAATATCTTGGTAAAGAGACAAAAACATATTTATATTATACAATTTTTAAAAAATCTATGACTAAATACTATCATTGTGGGAATATGGATTTAGGTTTTAGTTTAATATTTTAGTGATAAACAACAGTTATAGATTTAACTTTTAATATCAAGAATTAAGACAAAGTCCACATACTTAATGCATAGTTAATGCAACTATTTCATTTTTCACAGATAAAATCAGGAAAAAATTTTTGTTTACTATAAAAATTTAAAAAGCAGGAATAAATAATTTTAAAAACTAAATCTAAAAAAACCTAAATTTAAGTCTATGCTTAGCTCTGAATGATTCGATTTAATAATACTGAATGTCATTTATTTGTGATATATGCCTAATACATGCATATTTTCCACTGCCAATTAAGTCATTATAGTTTAATGGCTTATTTAGGGTACAAATTATATACAATTAAATCCACTTACTGTAGTTGTAAAAGCTTAATGATTTTAACTATATTTATGAAGTTATACAGTCATCCTTCCAATCAGATAATAGAACATTTTCTATCTTCTCCAACAAACCTCATCAGCCCCTTTACAGTGATCTCCCTACCCAACCCAATCCCCAGGCAAACTACTGTTCACTCTGCTTTATTCTTTATATATTTGCCTTTTCTATATGGTTTTTAAAGTGGAAACAGGGTATTGATAGGAAACATTTCTTGTCCAGTTTTGGTGTGTAAAATTATGGTTTTCTTAACACTGCTTTAGCTGTATACTGTAAATTTTGTTACAATGTGTATTTATTTTACCCACTTTGATATACCACTCTATGCTGCAAATGACCTTTTAGTCAACAATAATTCCTGTACACTACTATAACTCTATGCTGGAACCTCAGTGTGTCCAGCTATACCATTTAGGATTATATTATATATTCTGTGATGTTTGCACAATACCCTGGAACATGTTTTGGTGAGACTGTATCTCTGTTGTTAATCAATGCGTAATTCTATATCTTAACATTCCTGTCATCACTTCTTTGACCCATAGGTTCTTTTTTGTTGTAGTTTAATTTACAAATACTTTTAGATTTCACAAAGGTTTTTTTTTTTCTATTTCTGATTTCTTATTTTGTGTGGTCATATGATGTACTATTTAGTCATAATCTTTGTAAATTTATAGAAATTATTTTATGGCCTAGCAAAGAATTAAGTTTGGAATGTGTTCCAGGTAAACTTGAAAAGATGTTTTCTGTTTTTGGATACAGTATTATAGACAAGCAAGTTACTTCAAGTTTGTTAATGTTCAAGTCTTCTCTCTAAATCTGATCTTTTGTCTCATTAATTTATTAATCATTGAGAACAGAGTATTGAGGTTTTCAATTATTACAGAAGAATTACATGTTTTTCCTTTTGTTTGTCAGTTTTATTCATGCATTTTGAAGCTCTGTTACGAGGCATGTATACATGTATAATTGTTATGCCAGAATTTGAATTCATTCATCTCTCTATGAAATGCCCCTTTGTCTATAGCAAAAATTTTTGCCTTAAAATCTACTTGGTCTGATATTTCTATAACGACTGAAGCTGTTTTATGGTGACTATTTGGATGTAACATCTATTTCCATTTGTATTAGTCAACTTTTCCTTTTCTGGACACAGTTTCTGATGCATACAATTTGAAGGAAGAAATCTTTATTATGTCTCATGGTTTTAGGAGATTCAGTCCATAGTTGACTGGCTTCAAGACAGGGGCATCATGGTGGAAAGGTGTGGTGAGGGAAAACTGATTTTTTTGTAGTAAGCAGCAAACAGAGCAGGGGAACCATGACAAAGAGAAAGGGATGAGAAGCCAGATACAGGCCCCAAGGCCACACCTCCAAGGCCCACTTAGATCATTCATCCGTGTGCACCTACAATACTTGGGTAGCTCCCATACCGGCCAAATGAACACAGTCAAGCTTGATGGTCATACTATCCTTCTAGTTTCACCCTATTTGTGCTTTCAATCTGAAGTCTTGCTTTGGTAGACAGCATATATTTGGATCTAGTCAGTTTTTTTTTAAAGTTCTATCTTGATGCATTTCTCAGAGTTAAGCCTTTTGGTTGAAAGTCTTTGAATCATTAAATTCATTAATGTTTGAATAACTAGTCATCAATCATTTTATCATAAATCCTAATATTGTTAGATCTGTGCATTTGAGGTAAAGTCTGTTGTAACGTCCATTCAGCCAAAAGGACTTGGCTTTAGTTTTCCTTAAGGGTAGGCTTGTAGGCATGAATTATCTCAGCAGTTGTTGACCTGTGAATATCTTTTATTCATCTTCATTATTGAAGAAGTTTTCCTACTCCAGAACTCTGTTGACAGCTGCCGCACCCCAGCTCGGCATATGTGGTCCTAGCATCTTCTCACACATTGTTTCTGCTGACAGAGCCGCTGTTACTGCATCCCTCTACCCGATGTGTAATGAGGCATTTTTCTCGTCTTTCAAAATTTTCTGTGTTGCGATTTCATGAAGTTAATTATGATGTTCTGAGGTATATCAAGCTAACTTAAAAAAACAGGTTTACTTCTCCTTGTGGTTCTGAGGAGCAACATTAAGTGACCTCATGCTGTGATGGCCTTATTGATGATGGCAGAGTCTCAAGATAACGCAGGGGGCATGACAGGGCAGGATCCTGGGTGCACATGTGTGTAAGTGCATCGTCTTCCTCTGCTTAAAAAGCCAGCAGGGTGCAATCATGGGGTCCCCACCCTCATGAGTTTACCTAACCCTAAGCACATCCCAGAGAAGCCGCATCTCAACCTCATAGCCAGGTAAGTTTCCATCCTCTTTGTATCTCAAAAGGAGGATGGAATGGCCACGCATGGAGCTCTCAGGGGCAGACTGTATTTACACAAGCACAATAGATGTTGCTTTTTAAAATATCCTATTTAGAATTCTTTCAATTTTTAAATACGTATGTTAGTGACTTGAAATATGTTTCAGACATTATTTCTTCAGAAATTATGCCTTTCTCTGTCTCCTCTTTCTTTGAAACGTCTATGGCACATGAGCTATTGCTCCGTGGTGTACCGTAGGGACCTGTTCATTCTTCATTTTTTCTTCTTTCTTTTCTGAGAGTTGCATAGTTTTTGTTGAACTGTGTTCAGGTTTGCTCTTCCTTTGTTCCACCTAAATATGCTCAGATGTGAGTTCCTCTGGCGAATTCTGTGTCATCTATTATACTTTTAAACCTGAAATTTCCATTTTCTTTTTTGTAATTTCTATTACTATATTGATAGTGCCTATTTGAAATCTCATTGTCATTGTATTTTCCTTCCATTCCTTACAGTTGGTTTTCTTTAGTTCCTGGAATATATTTACAGTGGCTTCTTGGTAGTCTTTTTCTGCTAAATTCAACATCTGCACTCTGAGAGAGCTGAGCAAAGTTCTATGTGTTCAGATTTTTCTGCAGCCTCGTGATTTCAGAAAGAAGAGCTGTCTTCTTCCAGATGTAGAGTGGGCATTTCTTGAATAAGAGGCTCATGACCTCCTGCAGCATAAGGTCAGAGAACTCCTTCTGTATCAGTGATCTGCTTCAGGAGAGAGGGAGGGGAAAGCCAGAGAGGACTTCCTTCTTATATGGTCTTCTACAAAGCCAGTGTGTCATCTTTTGAGCTAGAGGGTCCTGAGTACATCCGGTCACTCCTCATTGAGGTCTTTGATTTTAACTTGCTCCCTCTTTTCAGTTCAGTCTTCAAAGAAAAGTCAGAGTGCTCTTTTAAAGACATACATTAGATCACTATATCTCCTGTTTTAGAAAGAAGTGAAAACTTCCCTCTGGGGAGGTGGGAGAGGTGAAAAGTTGTAACTCTCCTCCCCGGCAGAGTTTCGAACAGGTTGAAGGAGACAGAGGAGTGCTGTGTGTGGAGAACAGAGTGCTGTCCTCACTGGGGACGGAGGGCCACAGTGAGTGGTGACAGTGCGCTGCCTCCTCTTGCTCCAGAACTGGCTGAGTTGACCCACACAGTCACGGATGGGGGAAAACCTGCAGGCTGACGCTGTGGAGTCAGAGTCTTCCTACAAGGTCAACCCGGCACCCCAGAGCAGCCCAGAGCTCACCTCTTCATGCAAGCTCTTCCTCCTAAACTCACCAAAGGCCAGAGAACCAGGGAGCTCTGCCTGGGGCTTTGATGCCAAGCTTTCCCTCCATGAAAAGCAACCCTAAGAGTGGAGTAAACATGCTGTGGTAAGGTCTGTCCCTCCTGTCTCTCTTTGCTTTAAGCATGAAACACAAACTCCTTGCCTGAGGTCCTTAAGAGTGAGGGCTGTCCCCACCTCTCTCCACCCCTGTGGTCACCTCTTGCACTCTGGGGCTGTGGAGACACTGGCTTTCATTCTTTCTTTGCTTCTCAGACATGCCACAGTAATCCCCAAAGGCCTTTTACTTTCTTTTCTTGTATAGACCATTCTGCCCCGCATTCTTGCATGACTAATTCTTTTTAATTATTCACATTTGTGCTCAAATGTCACTTCAGAAGAATAACATGATCTCCCAATACACAGGAAATCTTTTAGTTATTTATCATCTTTTACTGTCTTCACAGAGTCAGTCATCTGAAATTATATTTTATCCATTTGTTTATGTTGTATTTTATATCTCTCCAGCTATAGACTATCAATTTCATGGAATGAGGGATATTGATGATTTTTGTTTTCTGCTTTGTTTTCAGGGACTAGAATAATGCTCTTCATAAGCATCTGTTGAATGAATGAATGAATGAATGATGATTTCTTTTACTCCAACAGGCAAATCCTGAATGAAATTTCTAGTCTGGGGAGGCACACACGCAGATATTTTTAATCTACCAGCTTTGAAAGTATTTACTACACTGGGTACGTGTTTCAGACTGGGATGAGAGGAGACTGAGGCATCCATTCATGCTTCCTGCCAGCTACATTTCTCCTATCCTAGGACAAAGGAAACCCCAGGAGTAAAGTAACAGTGGGTCCAGCCCTGCGTGAGGTCTCTGTTGTTCAGTACAGTGGTGTTGTGAAACCGTTGGTCATCTGACCCACAAGTGAGATGGAGTGACCTTGACATGATCTTGAAGTAGGATGAGGCAGTGTCTCCTCCTCTTGCTGGAAATGTCAGTCAGAGAAAAGAAGGGCTTCTCTGTGATTTTTCTGAAGTCTCAGAGAGGAGTCTACGCCAACTCATCGTATTTGAAAGTACAGATCTATTTGCATAACCAGTTAAATAATTCATTCATCTACCACAATTACTCTCTACATTAAAGGCATGATTTAGAGTTTAGACCATGAGAAAAAGTGGAAAGGACAATTCCTGATCTATGAAGTTTACGTTGTAATGAACACACTCAATAAAAAAGAAATAAATGGTATATATACACATATATATGCACAAACGCCTATATGTATGTGTAAATGTACAGATATACACATGTAAAATATGTATTTGTAAAATGCAATATTTTATTTTTTATTAGTACTTGTCTATAATACATAATTTCTTCATTGCTTATGGGAAATTCATGCATGTATATAACACATCTTAATTCCCATTTTTCATTCACTTCACCTATCTTCTCTCTGCTTTACCATCTCTTGATCCCTTTTCTTCATTTGTACATATTTGCATTATATTATATTAATATATATGATATATTAGGTTGTAATGTATAATATATATGTAACGTATTTTACATGTTACATATATGTAAAATAACATTCAGGTATTTATGAGATGTAGGAGAGGTAAATAGAAATATAGCTATGCTTTATGAATCCTATAGGGAACAGTAAGGCATGGAGTGATAAGAATCCATCTAAAAAGATGTCATTTGAGGACCTGAGTAGGGAAGGGGACAGTTATCCTTGTAAGTTCTCATACAAAAATCCTATGACACATACTTAGCATGTACTAGAAAGAGCAAAGAGACCATAACAGAAGACATATAGGGAATACTAGTAAGAAATGAGGTGAGAAAAGTAGCAGGGCACAGAAGAGTGCAGGATCTGTTGTGCAGAGAAATGTCATGCTGTAACTTTATCTCGTACCAGAGTCATCTGGGCACTGAGCACAGACGGTAGGGGGTGAGAGCAGAGATTAGATTAAAAAAATAGTTCAGGAAGCCAGGCAAGAGATAATAGAGGAGGAAATAATATGATAACAGCAAAGTGGCAGGAAGCGCTTAGGTTCAGGATATATTTTGAAAGGAGAGCCAACGGGATTGTCTGATGGACTGATGGTGATGCAGAATAGGAGACAAAGCACTCGCTGTTTTGGGGTTGTGTTCCTAGAAATATAAAGTCGTCAGTTTTCAACACAGGGAAAAATCGGAAAGGACAGGTTTGGTGAGGTATGAAGAGTTCAGTTTGGAATAGAAGTTTGAGTTGCCGGTCATCTTTGGCAGAGACTTGTAGTGGCACTTGGTCCATGTCTGAGATTCCGGGATGAGGTGGACTTGTCAGCAGATGGACAGTATTGGAACCTAGAAGAGTGGAAGAGCTCCCAAAGAGAGTGGATCTGTGAGAAAAAGAGAAAAACCTCCAAAGGAGCCGGAAAAGTAGCCACGTCGGTGGAAAATGCAGAGTGAAGAGCCACAGGTCAAAGGCAGTCTCAGGTCTGCAGGGATCAGTGCAACCTGAGACTGATGACTGGCCACTGCATTTAGGGATGGAGATGTCACCTATGATGGTGGCAAGGGATGCTTCCTTGGGCCTGGGGGAGGCAGCAGATTCAAGATAGCATCGAAGGAGAGGAGGAGTGGAGACTGCAGACAGCAAGGTTGAGAAGGTTGCTGTTGCGTGACAGAAGGGAGCAGAGAGCAAGGAGAAGGAGCAAGAAGGATTCAAGAGAAAGTTTTGCTTTTGTGTTTTTGCTAACTTTTATTTTGAGAAAATGGATTCAAGGGAAATTGCCTATGTGATATGTGAGGTAAATATCTCATATCTCACGTATACAAGAACCATGCACTTTAATCCCGTTTTTCTCGGAAGAAATGCCTCATATAACTCTAATACAACGTCACAGTGTAGAATCAGGAAACGGACACTGCCAGGCACACCACGGGGGTCATGACCTTCACACCAGCTATCCCCATGCCGGTGTGTGAGCACATGTGCGTGCGTTTTACTTTGATTGTATGTGCGGATGTGTGTGACACTACACATAGTCAACATACAGCGCTCAGTTTCCTCTTGTGGCCCTGCATGCTGTCCTTCAACTCCATTCCTCTCCCCTGGTAACCACGAACCTGCCCTCCAGCTCTGTGATTTTGTTATTCAGTAAGAAGATATAAAGGGAATCATACAGCACACACCCCTTGAGGGCCGACTGTTAGGACTGACCACAGTTCCCTCAGAAGGCATTCTGGCGTCACATGTACCAAAGTTCTCTTCACTGCTAAGTTGTGTTCCATGGGGCGAATTTACTCATATCACTGAGGGGCACCTGGGCTCTGTCCAGCTCCCGGCTTCTAGTAATGCTGTTGCAAGCATTCATGTATAGGTTTTTGTGTGAACAAAAGTTTTCATGTCTCTGGACAAATGCCTGAGAGTACAGTTGCCAGGTGGTACACTGAGTGCATGGTTAGTTTTATAAGACATGGCCAAACTGTTTTCCACTGACTCTGAGTTCTGTATTCCTACCAGCAGTGTGACTGACCCAGGATGTCCCAGAATTCTGGACAGCATTTTGCTTTGTCATGGTTTTTCATTTTAGCCCATCTGATCCACACGAGGGGAGAGATTTCCTTTGTTCAGGTGAAAGGAAGTGCAGAAAAGTCTCTGGAGTCTGTGGGTAGCTACGTGTTCTTTTTTAGGTAGCTTGAAGGTTGTTGAAAGTGAGGGCTGACAGTACCCAGCTATCGTGAGGTGCGTGTGCACTGCGCTTCGTGGATATGAAGTGCAGGGTTCACCTTGGTCCGTGGAGGGGCAGGACAGCAGCGGTGCATCAGCCTCATCAGTTCCTGCTGCTGCTGCTGCTTATGCCTGCCTCAGCCTCCACGTCCCACGTGTCCCAGCCATGCACATCTATTGACTAAATCGCCTCAGCCTACAGGTGAAATTTATGTGAGTTAGCATAACTTAGTTATAAATTTGAGCTTCATGTGTATTATCTATTGATTTGTTTGTCAGACACGGAGAATATTCAATTTCAAAGTGCCTATAAGTTGGTATAGGCTAATACTATTAATCATCAATTATCCCAGCACTAAATTTCAGGATAAAACAAAAACAAAACGAATTCTAAACTCATAAGGAAAAGTAGGCACATATAAATATGTATTCATATACAAGTACAGCATCATGGGTGCCAGAATTACCCTGATGCTGGCTCAAAATAGCCACAGTTCTAGAACACAAAATGCTCTTCATTCTCTATCTGAAGAAAGTTTCCCTCTAAACACAATTCGCTGATCAGGGAAAGAAAAATAACAAAAACCCAGAAGGCCACAGAGAGCCTTTTGCAAAGAGGAGGAAATTATCCTGTGATGGAGCCAGCGAGACCTTCAAAGTGCCAGTCCACGGAGGTGCAGCCTCTTGGGGAGTGAAGGAACCCATGTTGGGGTGATTTTGCTGGGTGCGAGGTTTGCTCCCGAAGTGGTTCCTAATAACTTGAGGGAAGAGATGCAGCTGCTTCAGGTCATTTGCAGCATGTCAGCTTGGGATGAGTGACTGTGGAGGGGTGGTGACTCCCTGCCCACACTCAGGGGGAAGCCTTTCCAAGCAGCTGGGAGTCTCCTGGGGTCTGGGGAGAGAAGAGCAAGACAAAAACAAGGCAGAACAGAACAAGAGCTAAACGAAGTTCCCAGAGCAGGCAGCGAAGAGTTAAAGGTCCATGATTGGTGTTCTCATCGCTCTGTGCTCTGGGTCATGATGAATCATTTGTTAACTTTGCAGAGAGCAGAAGTTGCCAGAACGCCTGCTTCCTTTGCTTGGTGACTACTTGACAATGTCCTTTTGCCATTTGGTTCCTCCTAGAAGACTGAAGAGGGTCTCAGGAGCATCTGTAATCCAGGCTTGGAATTGTCAGGTCCAGGGAAGGCCTTGGAGCTTCATTCTCCCTGGTGATCAAAAAGTCACTGCCAGTTCCTCCTCCCAAGGGATTTAAATCCACATACACAAAAGTAACGGAGGTGCACACCCAGGAGGTCCTCGGTGGGGAGGCTGAGTGTCACAGAGCCCCGCAGGCTCAGTCACTTCTGGGAATACAGGGCTGGTGGCACATGTTCAGAGGACCTTGGCAGCTGTGAGCACACAGCCTGGGTGCAGTTAGCTGGCGGTGGAGATGGAGGAATGTTTGTTTTCCTAATTCAAGAACAGAGTATGGCAAAGAGAAGATGTTGGGGTGGAAAAGAGTTGACTGCCAAGAGATCAAGGAAATCAGGTGCCAGAGCCTGTTTGATAAAAAATGAACAGGCGGAGTCTGGAGGAAGCTGCCTCCGCGGCCTGTGTGTCTGTGGCCCATGCAGCCAGAGAACGGTGACACTCACTGAGCAGGTGCCCAGTGGATGCTGGTCCGCCATCAATGAGGCTTTGGGAAGGTGGCCCGGCGCCTTTTAAAGCCACGGTTAGGAAAAGCAGCGCAGAGAATGCTGAACGGAGCACACACGGAGGGTGAGGTGATCCGGGAGGGGAGTTGGGAGGACTTTTCTCTAAGGAGGGAACTTGTAGCGTGGATAATAAAATGGGCCGACAGCCTGGTACTGTTCTTTTCTCTCAGAGTGCAAAAGACAAGAGTCCAAGTCTTTCTCACCAAGTCCGGTGAGAAAGAAAGCCAGCTGAGAGGCGGGGCAGAGGCCCACCTTGATGCCTTGGCCAGTGTCTCTGCGTGATTCAAACAAATGGCCTGAGCATTTCCTGAAGTTGTGGGAGCTGTTCTAGGAAACAGCACTGCGCATATTTGTCTCCAACATTCTTATTCTGTAGAACACTTTGGTGCTCATCTTCAGGATTCAGAATGGGGTAGGTAAACCTGTGAGGTGTGATTCTTATGGCAAAACAACACGTTGCTTTTCACAGAAAGGCAAAGAAAAAAAAGAGTTTAAACATTTCCAATATGCCTATGCAAACTCCTTTCTAAAAGACTTCATTTCGAATCTTACCATAGTTTGAACCACAAGGACAGTGTAAAATAATTTTTGAGCCTCATATGCCTTGGGTTAACAATTGCATTTGTAGCACCCTGTTTGCATAGATCTGATTTATTCAGGGTGAAACTAATACTTTGATAAATGATTAGCTATTCAGACTTCAATTAAGAAGAATCAGAATAAACCGAAGTAGAAATACAGGGCTGTCGATGCTGATTTCTTTTCAATTTATCTTCAAGCGTCACAGATTTAGAAATACTTTATTTTGCTTCATCTGCACCCTTTTCATTGGACACCAAAATCTATTCACAAAGTAAAAATTCATTAGCTAGATTTTGAATCTGAGTGATCCAAGATTTCAGTGTGTGTGATAAAATTAAATTATGCAGCTCAGAGCTATTAAGAACTTACAAATGTGACCCTGAAATATATCAGTACAGCTATTTTTATAAATTCTTACAAACCAGAAAACTCCTCCCCCAAATATGTCAAGCTTAATTTTCTGCTCCGTGAAGCACAGCGAGGGAGGCAGCAAGGCCCAGTGACATTTCCACAGCGTGAGCTGCCAGCCACTCGAAGCCTGTGGCAGGTTCCATCTTCAGCAAACAGGCGGGCAATTGGTCGAGGGGAGGCTTATGTAACCTTCCTCAGTGTTCCTCTCCCTGGTGGCCACAGCCACCAGAAAGGTAGATTGGTGACCATCTGAGGAGGTAGCGTTTTCTTCCAGTTATGAGCTGATACCAGCTTGATGCCTTCTGTAGGTTACTTGCCTGACCTGTTCCATTTTTGGCTAAACTTCTAAACCAAGGGATCACTTCTGAATGTGGATCCAACTTGTGTATGCAGGGGCGGGGCATTGGCTGTGATTTCAGGGGTCACTACTTCTGCAGGGTTGCCTACCTTCATTCCAAAGTCTCCTGGAGAGCTTCAATTAGTAAAATAACCACATGCCTCTACCTAGATCCTCATAATGCCTCAGTAATTAGATCAAATGAACAATTTGAAAAATTAGTGATGACAAGAGGAAGACTTAAATTCAGTGCAACTGGAAAACTTGATTGATGGTATGAATAGAGTAGAAGAAAGGTCATGAGTGGATCTCTGCATTGTAATGGACAAAAATGCATATGTGTTATGCAGCACTGTTAAAGTTTTAGGGGGAAATCGATTATCCAAGTCAGCCCTTCCCTCTACCCGCAATAGATTCCTGAATCTGGAAATGACTGTGTGAGCCCAGCTGTATCTCACTGTTGGTGACTAGTCTTAAATCAGTAAAAATTTTAGACAGCTGAAACATATCCTGACGGTTACATTGAAGGAGCTGTGCCTTACCGAATTGAGTATATTTATATGTAAATCCCAACCATCATCGCTTCTCGGCCTTTTGGCTAAGATCAAGTGTTGAAATCCCAACCATCTTTCAATGGAAGATATCAATTATTTTTACCTTTTCCTTTTGCCTAAAGAGTGTTACCTTTTGGAACTTAGAAAAACATATGGTGATCTTTGACCAAGTTTGTGACACCCTTTGGGTAATGTAGACTAAGAGATACCTCAGACATCCCATATTCTATTGGGAGAAACCAGCGCTTGTGTGGCTGAGCCTCATGATCAATATGTCAGCTACAGATTTAGTTATAATGCTATGTCTTCTCAGTGGAATGTAAAATCCTCAGAAAGGAACTTTATTATCTGATTAAAAGTTGAACTTTTCAGAAAAAATTCATGGATTGCCCCAGTTTAAGAGATTTCAGATTAATTGATATTAACAATTAGAGAGGCTATACATGGAAAGTTCTACTAATTTTACAATAATTAAGAGAAAATGTGATTGTTTATTTTTTTAATGAAAAAAATTGAAATCCATTTGTCTTAGTTACTTTTCACTTGTCGCTGAGACAAAATACCTGATGCTCAAAGCTGGGAAAGGAAAGGTTTACTTCTTACAGTTTTTGGAGGTTTCAGTCCATACTCAGTTGGCTCCAAGGCAGGGTGGCATGGCGGGGCCACAGTTCATGGTGGCTGCAAACAGCAAGGTGGAAACCGGCAAGAGAGAGACACACCTTCTTCCTGCCATTACATCACATCCTGGCTCCACCCCCTAGGAGGGTGTAGCACTGACACCACCAATCCAAGCGCTAGACAATGAACCAATCACAAATGCACAATGCAAATACATGAGGCCTGGGGGCCACCGACGTAAACCATGATACCATTGTTTTATACATACATTTTTATACAGACATTTTTAAGTTTAGGGGGAAAATTGCTTTATAGTTGTTCTTGTTTTAAAACAAATCAACTTTGGTATTCATGCACTGAAGAGCTATCCCAGGGTGCTGAACTTTACTGTATCTGATAATTAATATTTCTCTCCATTTTTAGAAGAAATAATCACTTTAAAGAAATGGAGTAACAGTTCTAACAAGTGAGGTCATTATATATTTTTACCATGTAAATTATAAAGCTATCCAAACTATGTATTATCAACAAAGAAGTTGAAAAATACAAACAGTTCTCTTTCTTCTGATATTTTATGATGAAATACATTCTCAGAAATCAATACTACATTTCAGTTGCATCCTTTGGAAAGCTCTGTCTGATGGTGTTCTGAATAGATTGCAAATGTTTACCTTTCACAGTCATTTTACATTTGGGAAAGATCCAGAAGTTGCATCTTGCCACATCCAGTGCATAAGGTGGATGACAGCCCCCTGCACTGTTTGTCAAAGCCTGCCTTTCCATTGGATGGCACACGGTAGAGGTATTCATCATATCTTTGATCATGCTTTGTCTTCAGTAGCCCACAGGCCCCTCTTATCACAACTTCTAATGAATACTCCCCAGAGATCTACAGTGTAAGAATTTTTGCACTATGAATAGGGCTATCAGTGATATAAATGGAGCTGTGTAATATAAATGGACTTTCTTATAAATGGAATATGCTCTCCTCTCTTTTGATTTCTTTACTCAAAATTATCTTGCTGCAGTTGATCCATATTACATGTGATCATAGCTAGATAGTAGCAGATAGCAGATTTATGGCAGTAAATTTTAGAAATATCTAAGCATTTTGGTATTCTGTTTTGATTTTTATTCTTTTATTTTGTATCCTTCAACCAGCGCTCTCCCTTTTCTGGCCCATCATTCTACTTTCTTCTTTCTATGAGTTTGACTTTCTTTTAGATTCCATATGTAAATGAGATCACGCACTATTTGTCTTCCTGTGTCTGGCTTATTTCATTTAGCATAGTGCCCTCCAAATTTACTCAACCTTATTGCAAATAGCAGGATTTCCCCCTTTTAAAAAGCTGAATAATATTTTTATGATTCACATTTTCTTCATCCATTCACTAATTGAAGGACACTTAAGTTGCTGCATTATCTTGGCTCTTGGAACTAGTGCTCAGAGAACATGAGCATGCAGAGGTTTCTTTGTGAGAGTGGTTTTATTTCCTTAGGCTCTTTACCGAGAAGTGCAATTGCTGGGTCATGTGGTAGTTCTGTATTTAGATTTTGTAGGAACCTCCCATATTAGTTTACCATTGCTAGGGCAAAATATCTTCCATATGCACCATAAAGAAGGAGCTGTTTATTTCACCTCTCAGTTTCAGCGTTTCAGTCCAAGGAGACTTGGTTCCAAGGCAGAAACACCCTGTTGGAAGCATACAGCAGGAGAGAGCTGCACAACTGATGGCATGCAGGAAGCAGAGACCGGAGGAAGAGCCCAAGAGGAAGGGGAAGGCACCGGCTATGGCCCCTATGGTCACCCCCTCACCACCCACTGAGACACATACTGAAGTTCTTTAGTAATCTCAGCATCTCTCAGGCCAATCAAGTTGACAGTTAGGATTGTCCATCACACACCCACATTGTCTTCAGTGACCATACCAGATTGCAGTCCCACTAGGAGTGCATAAGCATTCCTACCCTTTACATGTTACATTTTTACATAGCATCTACACTGTTATCTCTTGAGTTATTACAACAAGGACTCTACCAAGTGTGAAATGCCTATCTTGTGTGTTTGATGTATATGTATCATGGCTTTTAGTTCTATTGTTGATAAACATTTACCTCTGGTTTGGCTTTTGTAAATTAAACAGGTTCTCATACACATCTTTTAGTACACATACACACTTAATTTCTTTTGGTTATGTACCTAGAAGTAGAATTGTTGCCCAAAGGACTGTAAATGTTTAGAAGTCGCCAATTTTACCAAGCCAGGGAATGGATTTGTACTTGTACAATTAACATATGACTTGCACTTCCTTTATATTTTCCCAACACTAGATATTAATTGATTTGGGTAGTTTAACTGATTTTTCTAGAAGCTATCTTGTTCTTTATATTTTATATATCTTCATTACAGTAAAATGAATGGATCGATCAAGATGTTTTTTCTTCCATGTGGATTTTCAGTTGATCAAATACTATTTATAAGAGACCTAGTTTGCTGTTTTCTTATTCATCATGCATCTTTGTCATAGATCCATATATGTGTGGGTGTATTGCTTGGATTTTTCTGGTTTACACGTTACTGATGTAAAAATTTCCTAGTTCATTTTTTTATTTTATAGAAAAAAGGCAAAGCAAAATTTCATAACAAGATAATAAGACAACAACAATAGTTAATACATTGTATATTGTTATCTTTACACAGAGTACAAGATATGGGCAAAAATATTCTCCAATTGATATTAGCACAAGTGTTCCTTTTTCCGTGAACTAAGAGACACTCATAGAGTCTGACTAATTTGGATTTTTTTTCTCTCTTTTCCCTTTCTTCCTTTCCCTTTCCCCCATCCTAGTTCCTTTTTCCTTTTAAACAATTTCTTCCCATTTTATATTTTCTATTGTATATTTTAGGTCTTATTTACTCTTTCAGTTTCTCACACCAGGGAGACTATATGATGTATACACATGTG
This sequence comes from Dolichotis patagonum, assembly GCA_004027295.1. Classification (NCBI taxonomy): domain Eukaryota; kingdom Metazoa; phylum Chordata; class Mammalia; order Rodentia; family Caviidae; genus Dolichotis; species Dolichotis patagonum. Next base: position 25,130 of record PVJX010007032.1, on the reverse strand, counting down.
AGTCTGATTTATTTCACTTATGAATATGGTCTCAAGTTGCATCCTTTACCTATAAAACTTAAAAGTTTATCCTTCTTTGTGAGTAGTACTCTGTTACATAACTGTGCTGCTATAAACATGTGTGCACATATATTGCTGTAGTAGACATTTTTCATTCTTCTGTGAAGATACCCAGAAAGGGAATACCTGGGTCAAATGAGACATCTAATCCTAGCTTTTTGAGGAATCTCCATACTGATTTTTGCATCATTCTGCTCTCCCAACAACAGCACAAAGGTTTTCTTTTTCCCCACAGCCTGTCCAACATTTCTTATTGGTTGATTTCTTGGTCATAGCCATACTTTCTGTAGTGAAGTAGAATCTCGTGTTATAATCTGCCTCATTCAAATGACCAATGATGTTGAGCATTTTTTCATGTATTTATTTGCAATTTGCATTTTTTCATCTGAGAAGTGTGTATTTACCTCAGATACCCATTTTTGGATTCAGTTTTTGAATTTGAGGGGTCTGAGTTTTTTCAGTTCTTTATATGTTCTAGATAGAATTACTTTGAGGAGCAATTTGCTAAAATTTGTTCCTACTCTGTGGGTTGTGTTTTCACTCTGTTATGAAACTGAGTGATGTGCAAAAGCTTTTTAATAAGATTAGATTCAAGTTGTTGATTTTTTGAAATATTTTCTGCACAGTTTGGGATATGTTCATGAACTGTCTGCCTTCCGCTATCTCAAGATTTCTACCTACTTTCAACTCCAGTAAACATAGTGTTTCTGTTTCAATATTTAGATCTTTGATCCATTTTGACTTTAGTTTAATGCAGAGTGATAGATATGGGTCTAGTTTTAGTCTTTGGCATGTGGAAAGCCAGTTTTTCCAGCACCACTTATTCAAGAGTCTATCTTTCTTCCAGTGATATGTTTGGCCCTTTTGTCAAAGATAAGGTGCTGAGTGTGTTTTTAGTTGTGTCTACATTTTCTAATTTGTTATACTGATCCTCAAATTTGTTTTTTTTTCTTTTGCCAGTATGCTGCTGATTTTATCACAGTAGCTTTGCAGCATAATTTCAAATCAGGGATTGTGATGCCTCCTGCCTTGCCTTTGTTACCCAGAACTGCTTTTAGTATTCTAGGTCTCATCTATTTCCAAATGAATTTTAGAAATCTTTTTCTCTAGTTCTGTGAGATATAGTAATGGTATTTTGATTGAGATTACATTAAATCTGTAGAACTGTTTCTGGAATATTACCATTTTCACTATGTTGGTTGTTCCTATCCATGAGCGAGGAATATCTTTCCATTTTCTGAAACCTTCTTCAATCTCCTATTTCACAGTAGTGTAATTTTCAATATATAGATCTTTTACTTCCTTCATTAGACTGAGTCCTAAGTATTTCTTTTTTTGGATGCTATTATGAAGGGTGTCATTTTGTCTCAGTGAGTTTGTTGTTTGTGCACAGAAATGGTAGTGAATTTTTGAGTGTTGACTTTGTATGCAGCTACACTACTTAATTTGGTTATTAAATTTAGGAGTCTTCTGGTGGAGCTTTTAAGATCTTTGGTGTAGAATATCAATGTCATCTGTGAATAGTGATAATTTAGCTTCTTCCTTTCCTATCCTTATTCCTTTTATATCACTCTCTTATCTAATTGTTCTGGCTAACATTTTCAGAACTATATTGCATTGGAGTGATGACAGTGGACATCCTTGTCTTGTTCCTGATTTTAGAGTGAAAGCTTTCCACTTTTCTCTATTTAGTATGATGTTTGCTGTAGATTTGTCATAGGTGGCTTTTAGTAGATTGAGATAAAGACCATCTATTTCAATTTTCTGTAAGGTTTTTTTTATCATGAATGAGTGTTGGACTTTGTAAAAAATATTTCTGCATTTGTGGAGATGATCATTTGATTTTTGTCTTGGCTCTGTTGATATGGTATATTGCACTTATTGATTCATGTATGTTGAACCATTGTTGTATTCCTGTGATGAATCCCACTTGGTCATGGTTTAATGTTGTTGTTTTGCTGTATTCTGTCTGATAGTATTTTATTGAGTATTTTTGCATAGATATTCATTAGGGAGATTGGCCCATAGTTCTCTTTTTTGGCTGGGTCTTTCTCTGGTTTTGGTATCTAGGTAATACTTGCCTCCAGGAATGAGTAGGGAGACTTGCTTCTCTTTCAGTATTGTCAAAAAGTTTGAGGAATACGGGCATTACGTTTTCTCTAAATTTCTGGTACAGTTAAGCAGTGAATCCATCAAGGCATAGGCTTTTCTTTGTTGGTAAGTTTTTCTTATTATGTTTTCAGTTTTATTAACTGATGTTTAGTTCTTCAGAATTTTTATATATTCTTGATTCAGCTTTGGTAGTTCATATTTATCTATGAATCTATTTCTTCTGTATTTTTCATCCTGTGCAAGTAAAAATTTTTGAAGTAGGTATTGATGATTTTCTGAATTGTCACAGGATCTGTAGTGATTTCATCCTTTTCATTTCTCAGTACATGAATTTGAGTCTTTTTTTTTTCCTGTTTTTGACAAGGTTGGCTAAGGGTGTATCAATTTTATTTATTCTTCAAAGAACCAACTCTTTGATTCATTAATTCTTTGTATTATTTTCTTAGTCTCAGTTGTGTTCATTTCTGCTCTGATTTTAATAATTTACTCTCTTGTATGGAGTTTGGACTTGCTCTTCTTTTTCTACAAACTTGAGGTGTAGTATTAGGTTAGCTCATTCTGTTTTCCTGATGCGAGAATTCACTGCTATAACTTTCTCTCTTGGGACCGCTTTCACTGCATTCCACAGATTCTGGTTTGTTGTGTCTGCACTTTTGTTTAATTATAGATATTTTAAAATTTTTCTTTAATTTCGTCTGTGTCCCATTGGTTGTTCAGGAGAGTGTTATATAATTTCCTTGTTTTTATGAAGTTTTTGGTTTCTTTTGCCATTAATTTTCATTGAACTATGATTGAATAATATGCATGGGATAATTTCAGATTCTTTGCATTTACTCAAGCATGTTCTGTGTGCTACTGTATGGTTTAGAGAATATCCTATGTGCAGCTGAGAAAAATGTGTATTCTAATGATGTAGGGTGGAGCACTCTGTAAGCATACACTAAGTCCATTTGTTCAGAGGTTTGGTTCAGTTCTGATATTTCTTTGATGATTTTTTTGTCTTTTTGAATTATCTCTTTGTGACAATGGGGTATTAAGGGCCCCCCATTTCAATTGTGTTATTAGTTATTTGATTTTTAATGTCTGTTAATATTTGTCTTATATGGTTGGCTGCTCCCATATTTTGTGCATATGTATTTATGATTGTTATCTCTTCCTCTTGAAGTTTTCTTCTAACAACTATATAGTGACCTTCTTTACTATTCTCGGTTTGAAGTTCACATGGTCTGCAAACAGAATAGCTGCCCCTTCTTTTTTCTCAGTTCCTGTTGTATGTATTATTATTTTCCATGCTTTGACTTTAAGTGTATGAATTTCTCTTTGAGTTAAATGTGTTCCTTGTATACAGCATATTGTTGGATCTTATTTCTTGATCCATTCTATTAGTCTGTTTCTTTTGATTGGTGAGTTGAGGTCTTTTGCAGTTATAACTGATATATATTGGCTTATCTTTGTCATGTTATTTTCCTGATATTGGTTCCCTGCTTTTTCTCTCTGTTTAATTGCTTGTGTTGCTTGGCAGTTTCATTCCCTTGTTGTTCTTGGAATCATGGTCATTTTATCTCTGTCTAGATTATCTTTCAGTACTCTTTGTAGGATTGGCTTGGTGGTCTTGATTTCTCTGGGTTTAGTTTTATTTTGTTTATGGATAATTTGAGTTCTATATGTATCACTTTTCTGAATGTCAGATTCTGTTCCTATTCTTGGGAAATTTTCTGCTAAGAATTCTGGTGACAGTCTTTGTAGGTCATTTGTGTTGACTCCTGCTTTTTTCATTGACATCAATCATTATTATATTGTCTTTCTTTGCATTGTCTTGTAGCTGTTCAATTGTTATTTCCTGATCCCTTATTATTTTTAAGAAATATTTCCTTTTTGTGATCACTAGCCATGATCCTGTCTTCAAGGTATGAGAGTCTATTTTCAGTTTTGTTTAAGTGGCTTTTCTACCTTTCAATGGAGTTTTTAATTTCCTGGATATCTGTTTGAATCTTTTGCATGCATTCTATTTGTTTCTTTTATTGATCATTCACAATTTCTTTCATTTTTCTATTGTTCTCTTTGTGTGTGTGTGTGTGTGTGTGTGTGTGTGTGTGTGTGTGTGTATGTGTACTGGGGATCAAACTCATGTCCCGTGCTTTCCAGGCAGGTACTTATACTACTGATCTAAATCCCCAGCCCCAGTCCTCTGTTTTTTAAAAATCTATCTCTACTTTAGATTTGCTGAACTTTTCCTTTATGATTGTTGTCATTTCCTTTTTTACCTGAGAGATTATGCAGTTCCCCTCGATAAAGTGGTTGTACTCTGTGGTGGGGCAATTTAGAAACAAGGTTGGAGGAAGAGGAATGATCACAGAAGCTTGGTAATCTAGAGAAGAGGACATTAGAGAAATAATGGAGGAGGAAGCAAGGGGTTATCTAAACTTGGGCTCTGGATTTTGGAGGTGGTTAGTGTTCTGTGGCTGGAGTTCTCCCTAGCCATTTAGAAAAGAGAAAAAAAGAAAAAGAAGCTTCTATCCCATGTGTCTTTGTCCCCAAGCACAACACTGCTTCCTCTATGTTACCACCTGTTGATGCCTATTGTTACAGTTGCTTTACTGGTTGCTGGATCTCAGCAGCCAGGGATGGAGGCTCAGATTCTCCCAGCTCATTTTTGGTTGACAGCAGAGACTCCCTTAATTTCATGCGTTATTGCTAGATTTTTTTAAAGTATTTTTAAATGATTTGATACTATCACTTTGAAATAAGTTGAAACTTTAAGAAAATCTTCAAAAATATAGAGTTCTTATAAACCTACTACCAGGATTTACCAAGTGTCAACATCTTATATAGCTGGCATAATTACAAAATTATGAAATCAGTGGGAGCACAATCTATAAACCTTTTTCAGATTTATCCAGAAGTTGTTCTTCTGGTTCAGGATCAAATCCAGGATCACCTATTGCATTTACTTGCCATGTTTTTATTCTCTGTTGAGTCCAAGAGCTCCCTAAACTTTTATCTTTCATGACGTTGACAGTGTTGAAGAGAGCTTGGCAGTTGTTTGGGTTTCTTATTAAATTCAATTATTCACTTTTGTCTGAATACTACAGAACCTGCAATGTGACCTTTGTTTCAAGAGATACACGATATAGACAGGTCCCATAGCCACTGACTGAAGTTTTCCCAGTTGACCAGGGTGGACCAGTCCCTCCTCCAATAATTCACATTTTTATCTCTTGTACTTAGTATTTTGAAGGAGGCATTTGAGAGTGTGGCCAAATCCTTTTATCATTTATTTTTGCCCACTCATTTTAACTTCCATCAACAATTTTTGCTTTTGAAACAGTTAATATTGCAGTGTTTGCAGGATTGTGATATTTCTAGCTCCACTGCTCCTTCCATAGTTTTTAATTTGAATTCTCCAAGGATGTTTTCTCATCCTTACTGATTCACTTAATTTCTCATTCATAATACAGATTTGAATATATTCATGTTACTCCATGGAGAAACCCTGTTGCTATTAGAATCTTATCTGCTGTGACATTATTGTAGACTTGGCTATTGGTAGCACCTTCAAAATGCACTGAAGAAAGGTGATTAATAATCAGGACTTGAATGTTGGCTGTTTTCATAGCTCCTTTTTTTTCCACATTGATTTTAGGTCTTTTCTCTCCTTGCAGGACTATGAGAGAAATATGTGTAAATATTCATACTCACATGAGCACTCATCTGTATTTTTTTATATTGTTTTGTATGCATCTGTGCACATCTGTTCTTGAGTTCATCCTGATATATCCTTTTCTATTTCAGTATTACAGGGCTTATTCCAGCTAATTTCCTTTGCTTCTCTTTTTAACATTGAGACACTTTGTTCTCAGAATCACCAGCATATGTAACCCTTTGTCCAATCCTCAGATACACAGAGGAAAATCTCACAATTGCGGTTTGAAACCACTGTGAAAAAGTCTTTTAGATAGACTGCAGTGTGTCCAGACAGTTGGCTTTGTCTTTAACTAAGGTATGTAGTCTCAATACTGCTTCTGAGAATTACTCAGATTGGTTCAATCTTTTCTCAGATACTTCATTGTGGTTATTTCTTTGTAGTGCAATGTATATGAAGAATACTAATTTCTAAATATTAATTTTGTATTCTGTTGTCTTACTAAACTCTTTTATTGTTTGAGGTAATGTCATTATTAGTTCCAGTATCATATTGTATAGCTTTACCTGTTTCTTAGCAATTCTAATACCTTTAATTGATTTATTTTGCTTAATTGCATTTATTAATACTTTAAATATAAAGATGAATAGTAAAGGAGATACCAGGCATTCTCTTTGTATTCCTGGCATGAGTAGAAATACTTCTAATATTTTCCAATGAAGATGCTGACTTAGAGTTTAGGAGCATGTATTTTTTTTTTTGCTAAGAAAGTATCCATTACACTTGTTTTCTTCAGTATCTTTATAGTGCGTGAATGTCAAATTTTATTAAAAGTTTCTAATGCATCTGAAATTACTTATTTTGTGTATGACAGTAACAGATTCCTGGTGTGAAGCCATGTGTTTCTCTGAAACAATTGTCCCTTTTGTCTTGATTATTTTTATTTTTGAAATTTAATTCCTCCTGTCATTTCTCATGTTGTAGAATTTTGCCACCCCACCCACCTAATTTTCTCTTGATCAAGTTAACCAATAGTTTATTTATTGTTCAAAAATCCAGAGTATTCATCTATGAAATTACTGTTTTCTGATTTTTTTAGTCATTAATTTCTACCCTTTGTCTTTAATATTTCCTCCCATATGTAGTCATGTTATTTAGCCAGAAACTACTGAATTTATTTATTTTAGATCTTTCATTTCTCTGGTGGAATGCTTAATTGATCTGCAGAAACTGTGTGACCCTATTATATCACAGCAGGCTTTTTATGGAAATTAAGCAGCCGATTCTAAAAGTTACGGTATCTTCCTCGAATATGAAAAAGACCACAGACCAGAGACAGCATAGACTTTGAAAGTAAGACAGACATGGCTGAAGTCCCAGTTCTTCTCTGGTCTTGTTGTCTGACTTTGGCAAATTCCAATGACCTGATTCTCGGTTTCCTCATTTATAAAACAGAAATGGTGACATCTTATCTGGTGATTAAGTGAGATAATGTCTAAGAAGCAGCAACCTAGTGCCTGACACTGTGTGCTTAAAAATTGGCCCACTCTCTGTCTTCTTCCTAAGTTTTAACCAATGACAACAACAAATAAAACGGAGCTGGAGGTGGTATGTGAGCACTCTTTATTAAGCATGGTAGAGCAGATGTAGCCTTTCCTTTTCTCATCTCAGTCTTTGACAGACGGTGTATGTAGTGTGCTCCAAGAAGCTGGGTTGGTGGCCTGGCTGTCACATGAAGAGTGATCATCTGACTCAAACCTCTACTCTCTCTTTTCTTTTAATTTGATGATATACCCTTGTTCTCTCTTATCTATGGTTCACTTTCAGCAGTTTCAAATATTTGTGCTCAACTGTGGCATAAAAACATGAAATGACAAATTCTAGAAATGAGTTACTTTGCACGTTTTAAATTGCACATTATGCTCAGAAATGTAATGATATCTTGTGCCACTAGCTCAGCCCTGTATAGGATGTGGATCATCTTTATCCAGAGTATCCACACTGTATATACTACTCACCTGCTAGGCACTTAGGAGATAGGTTGGATTTCAGATAAAATGTCTCTTTATTGCAATGGGTGTTCAAGTCACCCTTATTTTACTTAACAATGGCCCTAAAGTGCAAGAGTAGAGATCTTGGCAATTTTAACATATTTTATTGTTCTATTGTGATTGTCTAATTTTATTAGTGGTTGTTGTACATTTTTTACTGTACCTAATTTTATAAGCTAAATTATACCATAATTTGTATGTACAGCCACAGTATTTACAGGTTTCAATACTACCTGAAGTTTCAGAAATTCCACTGGGTGGGGTACAGCAACTGCTGTATGTTTACCTGTTTTTTACTTAATATGTAATTCACACTCTTGGTGACTAGAGCAGCCTGCCTCTGAACCATTTGTCAAAACATACGAATAAAGCTATTAGTCCTGTGATTAAATAAATATAAATCATACTGAAAAAATACCGATACAACTCTGTTAACAGTTTCTTATTCTTTTTTGTCTCCTTCTGTGTTTTAGCAAAGGTTGAGCAGTACTTTGAGGCCCTTCAAGTGATTATTGCTGAGACCTTTGCTTTGAACACTGTCCTGAAAGGGCCCGGCGTATGTCCACTTTGCTTAGCTGTAATCCCAGATTGATGGAGCTCTCACAGAGGGAACAGCACTTGACTCACGAGAACTGGTAAGTGTAATAATACATTTCCTGCTTGCTGTCATGGCCTGTTCTCACGTATTTCTGTTTTCTTATAAATTGGAAACTTACATTAGAATAATGAATATATGATGAAAGGGGAAAATAAGCTCTCCCAGAAAGTCACTGGAACATTAATTGTGATGCTCATTAGTATAGCAAGTATATACTGATGTATTTGAAGTTGTCTTTATTACTTGTGTAAAGCATAGAGAGTTACCATTTAATGTAATTTCATGACAAGCATACTTGTTTTGGAAAATAACTGTGGTACAGTTCTGTGAAACCTGTAATTGCTATAGTTTGTGTTGTTTTTAACTGCTATAAAATCAATAGCTGTAAAATGGAGAGTCATCTCCTTGAAATTGCTCATGATGAAAATGTACCTATCATGATTATCTGTATGCAGATTTTTCTCAAGCTGAGTTTCCCTTACAGGTTCTGCGAGTGTACATAAGTTTACCTCTGCACAATTCGTCCTCAGCTTTACAATTTTCTGTGCAATATACTAAATTGCTAGGCACCCCACTCAGAGTTAATTATCAAAACAAAGAATTCAGGTTGGGAAAGGACAGTAACTCAGAATGATGGCAGAGTAGGAGTGGTTCCTGCAGAGTCACTTGGGGTAGAAGATGAATGAAAGGTGACTGCATATTTGCAAAGTTCATGCTGAGAACAGAAGCTGAGGGATGAAAACAGGATCTAGGGCCACGACATGGGTGCCCAGAGGATAAGAAAGATCAACTGAAGGTCTCCTCAAGCATGCTAGTTGTTCTATGTCTCAACGAGTTGAGACTCAAGCCCTGACACAGGACCTCTGAGACATAACTCAGAGACTGGATATTTAGGAGAAAGACTAGATCTCTTGAGATGCATAATCATCTGTGAGGTAAACAACTTTTGAAGCTTTTGTGTGACCTGGGAGGGAGGGATACCCCAAAGTGATCTGCAAGCCAGGCTTGGTGACAGGAACCTCGAAAGACTGGTATGTGGAAGAGTCCTGCTGTGGCACAGTGCCATAATCATGGGTTCTGGACAGATTGGTTCTCGACTTTGATTCCTGACTCTTTTACCCTTTGGCCATGAATCCTGGAGTCATGGTGAAAATTAAATGAGCCAATTTATAGAGTGCATAATACTGAGAGTGGCACACAAGAAACGTTAATAAGTGGGCGTTATTATTTAAGCAATTATACCAATAATTTTAAGGTGATCTCGACCTTAGTACAGTTTTGTCTTTGAGCACTTAAACTTCTCATCGAACTCTCCTACCATGTTGAGTGTTCCTCAATAGCCAATCATAGTTAGGAAAACATTACTATATTTTTTAGGGCTGGATTTTTGGGTTTTCAAAGTTGACACTTTGATCTACTGTGAAGATCATTATATTTAAAACTTTATCACCTCTGATATGACACTTCCTATCATCTATTGGGTGAATATTGGGTAAATTAACTTTACTAAGTTGCCTTATCTTTGAAATAGGAACAGTACACTGTCAGAATGATCATGACTGTTAAATAAGATGCTACAACCAACATCGTCACTACTGTTATTATTATAATTACTCTTCTTTGGTACAGTCTTACCTACCTCGGACTTGATTGTTGATTTTGCCAGTGTTTTACCTTGTGAAATCTGAAACAGAATGTTCAGTAGAATTCCTAATTAAATATTAATGTATTAAAAATTTCTGGGCATGTTTTCACTTTTGAAAAGTTGAGGTGCTATCATTATTTGATGTATCTCCTTAACATATATGTTTCAAATACAAATGGATTTTATTTAATACAGCATCTTCAGTTAAGTAAAAATCTTACCTTGTGACACTACTGACTTAGCCCCAAGGACAACTGCTTTGAAACTTTCCAGAGTTTGAAACTTTTCCAGGGAAAATCATACAACTTCCATTTTTGAATTACATTAAATTTTGTTGATTCTTGATAGCAGATTTTTTTCCATCTCACCCTTATTCATAACTTTAGTGATCCAGTCTTTTGAATTTACAAAACTCTTAAATAGATAATCTGGGTACCATTACTTTCTCAGTTTTTGGTGTTTTTGAACTTGAAAGTTCCAAAAGAATGGCTCATGTGAATGTTGCTGTTCCCAGTGGCATAGCACAGAAACTTTTGTTATAAGGATGTTGAGAATCTCAGGGTAAAAGGATCTCAGTGGAAGAGCATTCCAAAGTGGGGCATTTTCGGTAGACCTGACATCACACTGAGGTATTTCCTGTGTGAGCCTCCTGCTTCCTCCCTTCAGGGTGTAGGGATGCGTCTCACTCATTGGCAGGACTTGTTGAAGAAAGGACGGTATTGATGGTCAACTTGGCATTTTCATTAAATATTAAATCCACCTCAGACAGTTGGGCCCTAAAGATGTAGAACTTCCCGTCAGTGGTGTCGGGGAAATTTTAAGCAAGGTGGAAGAAAGCGTCTATCATGATGGTGTGTCTGATGAAGTCAGTTGGAGTTATACATGTTCCACCTAGAAGTGGAAACTGTGGCAGGCTCCTCATGACTTGTGACGAGGAACTATAGTGAATTAATAAGAAATGTTGCTCTTCCAGTGTGGGCTCTGCTGTTGGATACCAGCAGAAATTTCCAGTGCAGAAGTAAACTTGGTCCTGACTTAGCTAGATGAGTTTGTAATTCAAGAGAGTGGAATCAAGCTTTACTGCCAATTTTAAGCTATTTACATCTGAAAAATCACCCTCTAATATTTGAACCAGCCCCTAAATGGCCTATAAAATGATTCATAGGTGACTACACTGGGGAAACATTCTATTTGCATAATCAAATGTGAAATTGGTGATGTATTGTCATGGTTTATGTCAGTGGCCCCCAGGCCTCATGTATTTGCATTGTGCATTTGTGACTGGTTCATTGTCTAGTGCTTGGATTGGTGGTGTCAGTGCTACACCCTCCTAGGGGGTGGAGCCAGGATGTGATGTAATGGCAGGAAGAAGGGGTGTCTCTCTCTCTTGCCGGTTTCCGCTTGCTGTTTGCAGCCGCCATGAACTGCGGCCTGCCATGCCACCCTGCCTTGGAGCCAACTGAGTATGGACTGAAACCCCCAAAAACTGTAAGAAATAAACCTTCCCTTTCCCAACCTTGCGCATCAGGTATTTTGTCTCAGCGACTAGTGAAAAGTAACTAAGACATGTATTAAGAAATATTGAGCTCTGGGCTCTAATTTTATTTAGCACCTTATTCATTCAGCTTTCATCCTGCTTATTATACTGTCACAGCACAGGACATACACTTGGGGCTCACAGCTTTATTGACTCATTTTGTTATCCTTGCACCCAACCTCGATTCTTGAGACTAATAGGCACACAATAAGTATTTATGATGCAAATGGGGAAGGATAAATAGAATCTGGCTAGGGTCATTCAACTAGCCATCGTTAAAATTAATGAGACCTTTTATTTTCTCATGGACTGATAAATTCTGTAATTGATTTATTCACTCAAGAAGGATGTATTGGACATACATACACATGTGTTCAGCACTTCGCAAATGCCAAACTCTATCAGTAAGCGAAACTGACAAAAAATTCCTACCTATATGGGCCTTCTATTTTAGTTGATTAAAATCCTACTGGCCAAATTTTAAACACCTTGAAAATAAAAGCATGGATTTTTCAAGACTTTATCATCCTAATTTTAAAATAAATTTCTTAGACGTTGAAAAGCAAGTGGAAAATTTTGCAAAATATTCAACAGTCTGTGAATTAAGACTGAGCAGAGCATTGCCGCAGATGCTACACATAGCATGAGATTGGTTTCCATTCAGCATCCTGTATTGTCTCCGAAATTCCGCAGCGATAAAAACTGTACTTCATGTTGTAGTTTTCAGCTTTGTTTTTAAATGTGATAATGTTTCAAATACCATTATTGTTTAAAAACAAAACAAACACAGAAGCAATAGGGAGTGTTGGGACAAAAGGAGAATAAAATGACACCTTGTGAAACATACTGTGACAGGGACATTGAAGAATATAGTGTCAAAGTACACTTCCCTGTTAGCTGTTAAAGTATGAAATAAATACATGAAGATGACTCCCACGTAAGAAAGAGTAACAGTCTGACATGATGCTCCCATAGTGCCAGTAACTCTCAGTGACTCTTAGGAGGAGATGGTCAGTGTATGTACGTATTTATTTTTTCTTTATTTGGGCTGACATTCTTATCATGATTAACAGCTTGATAGACAGTATAATTCTTGTACAGTACTAGAGTTAAATATTTCTATATAAAATATCATATATTTGTAAATCGTTCTTACAATTTTAAAAGATACAGTAGTTTTAAAAATACAGGTGTAGGGGTCACTTAGCCTCTTAATTTATCAAATATCAAACCATTACATTTGCACTTTTTAGAGACTGTGATGCTCCTGGAACTAGATTGCATCTTCCCCTCGAGTGGTTTACACTTCAAGAGAAAAAACAAAAAGTTAAATAATTTTCTACAACAATCTAACATTTTCTTCACTTAAGGCCCTTTGTGTAATACACGTGCATGTGACCTCTTACTATTAACATGTGGTCTAAAATAAAGTGGAGCAGATATTAGGCTTTGAACTACTCACTGACTCAGGCCCGTATGAGAGATTAGATGCTTCAGGATCATTTATTTCATTACAAGGACCAGAAACCTGGCTTTGGTAACGGGGTGTGGAGGGGGGGAGTTGCAGGGATGACCTCTGAGGCATATTTTCCAGATGCTCCAGGACCTGGCCCACAGTTAGCCACGCTCTGTGGATGCCATGAGGTTTCTGGAAAGGATCAGTCCGTCACTCATTCACAGCCCAGGGAGCAGAGATCAGCAGGATGGAGTGGCGTGGTGCATACCTGAGCCCTTCCGGGTGTGGAGGAAGTCCCTGGGAAGGGGGCGAGGAGAGAGGCCCCGGCAGCACCTGAACTATAACAGGAGTGCCAGAAAGTGCTCATGGCACTTAGGGGTAGGCTGGCAATTACGCTTTACTTTGGTGCTTTTTGCATGATAAATTGAGAGCTTATTTTTTGATGTATCAATTTGTGTCCTAAATGGCAATGCCAACCAACCAGTAGTTACATTTCTAAATCATAAAAATGTCACAAATGATTCATGGTGTATATTTAATATGCACACTTTAAATACCTGAATGTGATAAATTGCTGATAGAATTTTAAATTCAGAAGTCCAATGGAGTTTACACTTTTTCAAACGCCATAGCATTTAAATTGCTAATTGCTTCCTTTCAGGTACATTCTGCACTAAAAATTTTACAGTATTTGGTTCTTCAGGTCTTAGAACAGGATGTGAATTAGTTTGCTTTCCTTGTTTTATATGCTCAAGTTTAGTGCACAGTCATTTCTTGGTGTCTCCTGGGGCTTTGATTCCACAGCCCCCTTAAGTTATGAAAACCCTTAGGTGTTCATGTCCGTTGTAGAAAATGGCATGATATTCACATCAGACCTACACGTCTCCCCTTGTATTTTACATCATCTGTGGATTACTTAAGGTGCCCAGTATAGTGTAAGTACCGTGTAGTTTTATAGAATATTGTTTAGGAAGTGATGACAGAAAAAATACATGTGTACATTCTGTGCAGAAATGAAATTTTCCAAGTGTTTTTAGCCTGTGGTTCGTTGGGTTTATAGATGAGGAACCCACAGAGAGGAAGCCCATCTGCTAAGCCCAGTACTTCCACTCCAAATAAAACCAAGTTTACATGGTCTGATGAGGTTGCTTGTCTTTCTAAGTTATTAAATTACATATTTGACAATTCTTAATCTGCATTCCCTGCTGGTGATGCTGGAGTGGTCCTTATTCTCTCCCTCAGTGTGTGGCTGGCACTGGGAAAGGGGAGGTGAGACAGAAACAGCTTTATTGTGATTTTGCTACGGAGCGCGTTGCTCTTGCTCATGCTTTGGGATGCTTCGTGACAACCACATGAATTTCTGTTTCTGTTCTGAAGTTCATACCCTAAAATCTTTACTCAGTGGATAACTGTTTATTGCTTAGTCAACCAGTGTTGAAATTTTTTATTTTGATAAATGAACTGCTTACTGCCTTATTATATGTTCTTGCTGCCCTTTGACCTTTAATGCATAAAGCAAGATTCTTGAACCAATAATTTGTTTGGTTCAAGAATAGCATTAGGGTCTCAGTACATCTGTTGCATGAAATGATACATGAAATCACATTCAATTTCAAGTTATTCAAAGCCAGCTGTACATGCTAGTGAGCTTTTATAAATTCCCCCTAGATTTCTTTATTATTTGGTTGTTTCCAAAGAGTTGGTGTTTTACTAGGGTGTCCGTTACAGCCATATTTCCTGTAATGTAGATAAGGTCAAAAGTCAAGGGACTTTATTGCATCTATTTAAAAGCATTCTTCAGATAAAACCCAGAGGCAGAGGGAAGTGAGTCTGAAAGTGGGGATGGCACTAATGATTGTAGTCATGCTATTAAAGTACTCTTTCCTCCTCTGTCCTAAGAAAGCAGGAAGCCGCTGTCTGATGCATCTTGTTTTCCAAAACAATTGCTCCTTCAGCAGAGCATCCCTGGAGCTTCATTTGTATCCTAGAAGGCTGCCCAAGGAGCTTCCCCTGTCCCTACTGTCAGTATAGGACCCTTTTGCAAACCCATTCTCAAGTGAAGTCAGGAATCTTGCAGCGCCTTTACAAGTGTAGCGTTCCAGATTGTGGTGGCAGTCAGGAGAGCTTCTGCAGCAAGGATTCCGGTGAAGAAATCCCTGGTAATTCACGTCTCTCATGGTAGATGATGAAGAACTTGGTTACCTCATTTTTTTTTTATCAACTTGTATGCAAATGGTATGGCAGTGCTGTTACAAAAACTTCAATTGATTCTTACACTGTCATACAGATTACAATAGGAAACAAAGTGCTGACGTTGCACGCACCTATTCATTTATTAGTGTTTCCAGGTCAAAATGTATTTTGAGTTCCCTTGTGTATGTGTGAGAGTCAGAGTCAAAGGAAATATAACTTGTTTTCTGGTTCTTTTTTGGCCTAGGGATGTGGTGCTATAGAAATCATGACTACAAATTATTTCCCTCTCTGTATCAATAGCAATTTTACACATTTTTTTTCTATTTAAAAGTGGTTGTGTTGATCAATAGAACATTCCCTAAAGGGATTCCAGTCCATCTTGAGCAGCACCTGTGCAGTAGAGCTTGCACACTTGGTTCTTTTAGTACCAAGTATTCAAGGGAAGAGGCTGAGGCTCACCTACTAGTGATGATAAATCTGTGGCCTGATCACCAGCCACCTGCCAGGCCTGGCAGCAAGGCTGAGATCAACCCATGTGCTGACCTAGCCGAGATCAGTGGAACCCAATCCAGTCTGGGCAAAACTGCTCAGCAGAATCATGAGCGGAATAGTTCTAGTCAGCTATTGAATTGTGGGATGGCTTAATTAAGAGTAAGGGCAAACTGGTACAGAGAGTTGAAAATAACCCACTTCCAAAGCAGTTACAGGAAGGCACTATAATATGTGGTTAAATGTCACCAAGTTTAGGTTGTCAGAATTTGTGGTAAACTTTTATGAACATGGAGAAATTGAGGGAAAAGAGGTTAGATGTAAGTTCAGTTTTTAAAAACAAATTGAAGTTTTGTAATGCAGGAAAACATTGCAGGCAAGGAAGACATGAGTTAATGTCAGTGCTGATGAGAGACCAGGAGATTGGGGCTTGAGTGTAGGATCTCGCTTTGTAGTCAGTTTGGTGGAGTCTCTCAGCAGATGCTCTACTTCCACTCAGTTACTAGGGGTCTTACTCGCTTTGTCATTGCTGGGACAAAATAGCCAACACCACCATTTAAAGGAAGATGGATTTGGGGGCTTACAGGTTCAGCCCTTAGCTGGCTCCACAGCAGGAAGGGCATAGTGAAAGGGCCTGGAGGAGGACAGCTGCCCACCTCATGATGACCAGGAAGCAGAGAGAGAAGCCAGGAGCCGGACAGGGAGACGCACACTTCCTCCCTGCCTCCCACCAGGTCCCGGTTCTCAACATCACGTCCATCTGCCTATGACACCCTCATGATCCAGTCACCTGCCCAAAGCCTGCCTGTGGGCTTTGGGGGGCTGTTTGCTATCCAAACCAAAGCAGCAGCTTTTCTCTCAACCCCGACATTCGCGGTGACAGCCCAAGGAAAAAAATACGTAAGATCTTCAAGTAGCCTTTCCTTTTTTACTGGTTAGTTCTGCCTCTAGTTTTAAAACCGCATCAAGAAAGAGTTGCATTGTGTCTCCCTACTGAAACAAAGCCTGGGAAATGCAATTTTAACCATAAAAGTATTTATGGTTTTTACTAAAATAATCTGTGCAATCCTTAGGATGTTTCTTGCATGTTCTATACATGTACTAGCCCCCCCACTGTCTGTGTGATCATTCTGCACTGCACATGTGTATTAATAAAAGCAGATGAAATATTCCCTATTATTCTCAGTTACAAACTAGAAATGTGTATATATATATATATATATTTGCTGTAGCTCTTGTCTTAGATCTTCCACTGCACAGTACACAAATACCATCACCCTCTATTGAAATTATAAACCTATAATTTTACTTTAAGGTCTATGACAAGATTATGCCAAATCAAGAGTTGTGACTAATTATTAATCATAATGTGTCTAATTAAGATTGTCATAACTTATCTTGGTAACAGCACATGTATATGAACTAAAATTTCAGTTAACCTGCTTTTTTTACCCTTTGCATTGAACTCACCACGCGCTGCTTAGCTACTCCTGCCCTTCTGATTATGCTCAAGGACCTCATCATTCAAATCTTATTTTTAACCTCAGTATTTTTCATCTTTCCTGTGATTTTTCAGAGCATTGTGCTCATTTTCTTACAAACCTTCTTTTGGTGCATGTTTACACTGTCATGGTGTTTGCCTTCTTCGTTGAATTAGTAACTCCTTGAGTGTAAGGACCAAATATCTGTGAGCTCATCACTGTATCCTCGGCATGGAGCTCAGGGCCTGGCTGTAGTAAGCATTTCAACAAAAAGTTGTTGAAATGATGGATTAATAAGAGATCACACTTTTGCATGCTAGTAGACTCAAGTAAATACCATCAATGGAAAGTATTCAGGAACAAGTTGAGAATATCACTAAGGATATAGAAGACAGGGATGAAAATGTCAAAGAAGAGGAACTGCTTGAATACTTTTACAAACAGCAGAAGCCAGACTTGCATCAGCAGAGACCAGATGCTGGGCCAGGAGATGAATCTCAGTAGATTCGAGAAGAATGAAATCCACAAGGAGTTAATTTAGAGATTAGTTATAGTGGGATTTCTTAAAACTTGGCCACTCTCTGGAGATTGAGCCGCATGTTTATAGATGATGTGCGTTTCAAAGAAGAAATCACAAGGAAAATTAGAAGATCTTTGGAAGAACTAATAATAAAATCACTGCAGACCAAGATGGGTATGATGAAGCTAAGCCGTAATTAGATACACAGTTTCTATTAAACTTTTGTATTAAAAATTTAAAAATCAGTTGTCTGAACTTATACTTAAAGAGACTAGATTGCATAAGCAGTAAAACAAATCCATGGTAAGTAGAAACAAGAACTGGATGACAAAAATGAAAAAGACAATAAAAAAATAAGTAAAAACAAAAGACAGTTCTTGGAAAATTTTAATAACAGATAAATCTGTTATCAGATTAATAAAGATAAATCTTTAGCCAGAGTGCTTGTAAAAGAAGAAACAATATATCAGGAAAGTAAGATTGTGACTACAGATTTCAGTCAGATTATATGATTACAGTCAGATTTTATCACTACAAATTTCATAGCAATAAAAATAACAGAGAATGCTCTATCTTTAGCCAACAAATTCGACAGCTAAAATGAAATGAAAATTTTCTTTGAAATATGAAAACTATGAAAGCTTTCTGAAGAAGAAACTGTTAAATGATAAGAAGTCCACTCTCTATTAAATATGTGGTTAGATTCTTTAAAATCTGCCTACAAAGAAATTCCAGTCCAAATAGCTTCACTGATAATGTGTACTAGAAACATAAGAAAAAAAAAGTACTGCTAATAGTATAGGAACACATCTAGAAAGGCAATATTTCCAGCCTTCTTTTGTGATTAACCTGCCACCAAAACCACAGATAGGACAAGAAATGAAAACTACAGACCAATGTCTTATTGGTATGTATTATATTCCTATATGGTAATAACAATTGGAAATTAAAAATTAAAAATCAACGTAATTTATAATAGCATAAAATATTAAACACTTAGGGAGAAATTTAACTTTCTGCTCAGGATCTATACTTGTAGAAGAAAAACTACAAAACAAGACAGAAGTTTTTAAAAACCTAAATAATAGAGAGGTATTCCTTGTTCATAGGTTAGAAAACTCATTATTTCTAAGATTTCATTATCTTTAAAGTGGCAAATAGTTTCAGTGTGATCCCACTAAAAATTCCACAAAATATCTTAGTAGACTGACCATTTGGTTCCAAATGTACACAATCTATTCCACTGAAAAAGAATAGTCACAACAATTTTAAGTGGAAAACAAAATGAGAGAACATATTTGAAATCTTACTGTAATGCTGCATGTGTCAGGACAATGTGACATTCTCATCCATGTTGTTGCAAGTGACAAAATTTACTCTTTTTTCTTTTTTTGTCTCTATAAACATTTCCTTCATTCATTCTTCCTTTGATTTCTATGTCTTGCCTTCGTACATAATGACAGAGAAAATGGGAGTGCTTATAGCTCTTCAGTGTACTGATTGCCTTTCCTTTGGACATATATCTAGATATGGGACTGCTGGGTCTTATGGTGGTTCTATTTTTAGTTTTTTCAGGAATTACATACCATTTCCTTAAATGCTACATTTACTTGAAATCCCACCGATTGTATGCAAAGATCCCCTTTCTCCACATTCTCTTCAGTGCCTCTTGTCTTTGATTGGCAGTAGCTGTTCTAACAGATGTTTGAGGTGCTTACTCATAGTGGGTGTAGTTTGCACTTTCCTGATGGCATGGTGTTGACTTACTTGATAATTATCTTTTCAAGTCCTTTCCTTTCTTTATAATTGAGTTATTTTTGGTTGTTGTTGGGCTGAGACCCTTATATATTTTGGATTTTAACCTCTTATCAAATGTATCATTTGCATGTATTCTCCTGAGTCTATAGGTTGATTCTTCTATTATTTCCTTTGTGATACAGAAACATTTTTGCTTTTTGTAGCCTCTTTTACCCACCTTTGCTTTGTTTTTTTTTGTTTGTTTGGTTTTTTTTTTTTTTTTTTTTTTTTGGTGCTTTGGGGAAAAATCAAAAACAGCCAACGTAAAAAAACATTGCCTAGGCAGATGTCCTCAGGCTTTCTCCTGTTTTCTTCTAGTGGTTTTACAGTTTCAATTCTTTTTACTGCTGTAGATTTTTTAAAAAATTTATTCTACATTTATGATAGATAATAATTATGGTTTCTCTAATACTTTAAAAGAGAAAATAAAAAAGAGATGGTCAGAAACAGAGAGACAGAGTTAAGTTTCAAGCCTTATATTTCACTCTTTAATCCACTTTGCATTGACTTATGTGTAAAAAGTTTTGTGTAAAACGAGGAACGAATTTCATTCTTCTGCATATGGATATCCAGTTTTCCAAATGCCATTCGCTGGAGAGGCTGCACCTTCCTCACTGTGTGTTCTTGGCAACTTCGTTGAAATGCGCTTGACCACAAACGTGGCTCATTTGTGGGCTATTCTGTTCCATTTCTCGGTGTTCTGTTTTTTGCCAGTACTCTGCTATTTCAAAACTCCAAGAGTGTGATACATCCAGCTTTGTTCCTTTCCCTCAAGACAACATCGTGCCTCATGCATAAAGAAAATATTCATGAAAATTACTTCAAAGTGTGCACATAACTCATTGTTACTCCTCATTGTATTACATTGAACTGTGCCTAACCAGGGAATGTTATAAGTGATAAAAATATGCATCTAAATTTATTATATTTCTAATGTTGATATGTTTATTGATATGTTCATGGATGCTTTGTTCTGCTCTGGATTATCTAGGAGTATGCAGAGGCTGGCTTCAATGTCTGTGTATGGGTTAACTTTGGAAATCAGTAGTTTCCTTACAGGCTAATTTTAGACTGAATGTGGTCTGTGGAGTGTGAACTACTTCTAAAGTGGAAGTTGCTAGAGATAAGTTTTCCCATCCTCTGAGAAGCAGGTCTGCTGATTTCCATGATAATTAGAAGGTAGATGGCAAAGCGCCCCCATTTTCAGACCTGAAGCAGCTGAGTAATTTTCTATAGTACATCCCCTTGTCAATAATTGAGTGCTTTCAACCATAAGCATGAACTCCATAAACCGGTAAAGGGATAATGACAATATATCATATTACTCATAATTATGCATTTTCTTTTATGGCCAACACAGATTGATCCTGTGTAAATTATTTCCACCAGCTCATGTTCTGTTAATACTAATCTCATGTACTTATGAATTTGCAGAGAATACTAAGTGCTGACAGTACCGAGGAATCTCTCATCTTCATTCTTTAAATTGAAAACTATAGTTGTATTATCTGTATCTGACTGTATCCTCTGAAAACTGAGATGAGAAAATAAGACGGATGACAATATTCCAAACCAATAGCTTTCTTTAAGGAATGATGACAAAATTAATAATTTTTTTCAATTGTATCTAGTGCCATTTACTCAAAAAACCTGTGATTTCCCATCCTGAAATTCTAGAATTAAAAAACACTGTAAAGGTTATTTAATGTTAGCACCCAAAGAGGCTTCATTAAATTTCATAATACAACATAGATACTATACAAGGTAGGAATGTTCTTTGGGTTATTTTCCACTTCCTTTAAACATCTAATAATCATGAATGATTCTTCTTTTTGAATTTTAAGACCTGAAATGGGATGTGCATGTGTGTGTGTATGTTTGTGTATCTCTCTATAATTATAATTAGTGTCTTCACCACAGGTGTTTTATAAAGTGAAAAGGGCAACTTTATTTCATTATAAATAAGGGCAAAAGTAAGTTAAAAGGAGAGCTTTTGGTTGTGCTTATTGAAGAGCACGTGTGGAAGTGGGGTGAGCCCAGCCACAGCGATTATACTGTTCCACACTTGCCACACTCTCTCCCGTTGGCTTTCTGTGTCTGCCTCCTACTCTGTTTTGCTACTGCTTTGGCTAAGAAGAGAACCATTATGTTCCATGGGGATGTATTCAGGAGAACAAGAGAATTACAACTCTTGCGACAATAATGGAATATATTATATATTGAGCTATCATAAAAAATAAATGCTTTCACTTCAAAATACAAAATCTTTAGAAGGTAGACCCCGTTACCCTGTTCAGTTTGACCACTTCTGGAAGGAAAAAGAGAGCCCACCAGATAGACATCTTCTTCCAGGTCAGGACTTGGTATGGTGATTTGCCTTAGTGACGCAAGCAGCTGTACAGATAGTGGGAGGAAGAAACAATTATACAATATCTCCCTCTGTGCTTCTCATAACTGCCCCCTTTCAGTGGTGTGTTTACAGGGGAAATGCCCCAGAACATTCTGCAGTGCTTCTGTAATATTTTTGACAGAGAATCTTCTGGAACTTAACTAACATTTGGAAATTAAATCCTCCCAAGCAAGTGTTATTAACAAGGAAAAGGCTGAAGGGAGATGAAACAAGGACAGATGAGGTTTTCTCTGGGAGTGTGAAGACTCAGACTTGGGAAACTGGAGGGTAAGGAGGGGTAGGTGGGAGATTTGGCCTCTGGATGGAAGAAGGGAATAGATCTCAGCTAAAAAGAGGCATGGGAGACCCCGGCACTTCCTCCAAAGGCTGCTGACCACCACTTCTAAATTAAAATGTCAGTGATTTCTGACTAAAACATGTAAATCACATTTGATGACTTGCATGGCCGGTGTCATCTCCTATCAATTCTCCTCCTTGTCACTTTGATAGAGTTCTGTGAAACAGCGAACTCTGCACACTGAGTGGATTGGAGCCTTTCCTGGAGCACCATTCTCTACCTTTGTCCTTCTCAGTTCTGACACCAGATCGCCCAGACCCAGCTGAAATCCCTCTATCTTCCCAGAATATTCTATGATAATCACCTACTGGTCTAAAATTGATTCTTCTGCTAGGATGTTCCATGTGATCGTTAACATGTCTCTCTCTAATAACATTTTCTGAGGTACTAGTTTTATTTTTGCTGCCCCAAACTGCTATTCCTTTGTCTTTTTAGCTCTCATATTCTGAGCAAGATTAGATGGTCATTAGAAGTTTAAGCTAAAATGGATAGTACAAAATAATTCAATGTAGTATAATGCAGAAAATGTACAAAGGCATGAAGGGCTGTGTAATACCAGTCTGTGGTTTCCTATCCTCAAGACGATCCACTTATAATTTAAACTGTCTGCACGACAGTTATTTACTGCAGTCTCTCTGACATGTGTTAAACCTCTTGAAGCTTTGCCATCTCTCTGAAATTTTGTACTTTGAGATGAAAGCATCTACACTACCTTAATCAGAAGCTCCATGAAATGCTCTTAGTATTAATAATAATAAACAGACGATATTTCAAGCTGGAATCATAGAAGATGACATATGCGGTAATGCTCATGGTTGGCCAGTAAATGCTTTGAGATTATTTTTACTAAAATATGGTAGTTTAAGCCTTACATTTTTGATGAATTTGCATAGATAATACAATTTTGGAAAAAATAAAGGAGACTTTGCTATTTCTAGTTTTCTTGCCATAAAATGGAACTTCCACATCGTCTCCTGAAGTTTTTGCATATCCTCTTCCTGCTGACCGCTAATCTATTCTCTTACACATAACAAGCAATTCCACATTGTGTAAAGAAGGCTAGAATTGGGAATGGACTCAACCATTGTTCGACATTTAGACTGAACTTGAATTGGGCTTTGATTTTAGCATTGAGTTACAACTTTGAGATTTCTGTCTTTCATGCAGTATAATTTCATGGCTCAAGCACTCACATCTTAATAATTCTTCATTATAAAGGTTTAGTAAATTTGGCTATATCAAAAAACAGAAATTTTCCTTCAAACCAGGACTGGTGGAACCAAGCCAGGAGTAGTGGTATATGCTTGTGATTACAACACTTGGGAGGTAGAGACAGAGGACTGCAGTTTTTAGTCCAGCCTGGGCTACAGAGCAAGTCATGGTCAACCTCTGTCTCTTTGACTCTGTCTCAAAAAAAATGATGAAATAATAGAGGAGTATTTTACTGATGTCTGAAATAATGGTGCACCTTTCTTTGTTAATATCACTTTCTCATGTTCTTTTTAAAACAGTAAACTTGTGATTATTTTAGATCTTTTACTTGCTGTTCCATTCCCATCCAACTGCAGTAATTTGTTGAGTTTGTGTTTGATCATTTTGAAGATCAAATTCTGATTAGGTACCAGCTTTCCACCTTTACCCCCATCTCAGTTCTACAGTTGAGATCATGGAGGAAAACAAGAGAGAATTAAATAGAAATAAAATCTTGAATAAACAAGAAATGCACAACTTATTTTGGGAGCTTGTTAACTTTCAGCCATCAAATAAAAGTAAATTGAGTAAAAATAATTATTTATGAATGAGTGACCATCGAATCCTGGGAAAGATATTTTTCTTTTAATCTTTTTACTCCCAATGGCAGTAAAAGAAAATAGGGAAATAAATAAGGTCCTTTATTGTAACAGATGACAGTGTGTAGATAACTACACTGAGTAAAATCTCAAAGTGATACCTTGGAAGTTATCATAGACCTATCTGTTTCTGTGATTAGCCGGGACCTGTCAGATGTTGTCAGAGTAGAATAAACACATTAGAAAGTCCAGCTCAGTGAGCAGAACATATCATTTGGAAAAGATGGAGAATTATATAAGCAGGTGAGTATGTCATTAACAGTGATTAGACAGCAAGTAACGCTGCACAGATAGTATAAATGTTCACCTGGAAGGTCTAAACTCCTGCCTGATCAGAGCCAGGTTGCAACTGTAACCATGCAGAGAGAGTTTGTCAAGGCAGGGAGCAGAGCTGAGGACTCCAGCATTGCTGTCACCCTTGCTTGGAGACCTTTCTTCTCCAATCCCCAAGGGCAGAGTCATGACGAGAGGAGAGAAAGCTTAAGGACCACTTGTTTGGGTCAGAAATTTAGCTCAGTGGTGTAAGCACCTTCCAGGCAAGTGCAAGGTCATGAGTTTGATGCATGGTTTTCTGTATATGGTACACCTGTGTATAGTACCTGGAGATGTGCTATTTTCATACCCACCATAGAGTTTAAACAGCAAATAGTTATTTCAGGTGGTATTCCTGTGAGCGTGCTATTATTACTTTCAGGGTATGCAATGTGTGACACAAAGATAAACAAACATTAGCAACCCAGTGTTAATGAAAATATAGAACAAGAGTACCAATAGGATGTTGGGCACAGGAAACATGCTGCTGGTTTTCCTCTCATCTGTCCTGTGTTGAACTGGTAGAAGATTGTATCATACATGTCAGTGAAAGAATTTTTAAAATTCTACTTTTCTTCTATCAGTTCTTTGTGTGTAAGATTTGTTTTCCTTTTGTGTTCACACCAATGACCTGTGATA
>PVJX010007031.1:0-73500 GCA_004027295.1 Dolichotis patagonum | reverse complement strand
CTGTATTTTCATTGACTTGTAAATATTGTTTAATTTCTTCTTTAATTTCCTCTGTGACCCACTGATTGCTCAAGAGTGTATTATTCAGTTTCCATGTGTTTGTAGGTTTTTTGCAATTTCTTTTATCATTAATTTCTAGTTTCATAGCACTATGATCCGATAACATGCATGGGATAATTTCAATTCTTTTGCATTTACTATTTTTTTATATTTTTCATTGAAGGTTTCCTCCTTTTTCTATGCTCCTCTATACTTCCATAAGTGTCTTCTTTAGAGGTACTTAGCATTTCTTTTATTATTTTTCTTATATCTTCCTTTACTTGCAATAGTATTTCTGTTTTAAGTTCTTTTATAGTTTCATGAAGTTGTCTATGTCAGTTGCTGTTGCTTCAGAGACTGCAGGTGTGCAACTCCTGGTCTCTTCTGTGTTTACCTCTTCTGGACCAGTACTGCTTGGGTCTGAGGTTGGAGATTGCCTTTTGTTTCTTCCTTTTCATATTCCTGGTTTCTTCCAGACAAGTGGGTGGTGGGGACCCAGCACTTCTTGTATTGGTTATAATTACTCTGAAGTGTGCTGACTAGGGATTTCTGTTGTTTACTTCATTCCCCAATCTGCTGGTGACTACTGGAGTATCACTTTTGGCTGGCCTCTCCCTTCTGAGCAGGTTAACCACAGAGAGTCTTCACCACATTAGTGTGTGCAATGTGGGCAGGGTTGATTAGGGATAGCTTTGGGAAACCTTGGCCTTGGGTATTGGATCATGCACAGGGGCAGGACTCAGTCCAAGCAATCTTCACTAATCTGCTCTGCACTAGGAGTAGCTGAATGAAGCTGGCTGCAGTTCTGGTTCTGGTCCATTTCAATTCCCTCTTCCTATCTCCCATCCTGTTTGTATCATCAGCTCACATACGTGACTCTTCGGAGTTGTATATTAGCAGCCATTTTTCTAGGTCTGATAGGCCATCACTAGAATATCATAGGAGACATGAATGAATATACTCCTAACTAACCATATTTGTAGTCTCAAGGAACTATCTCTGGAATGATATTCACTCTCTACCTTCAGTTTAATGCATGATCACATCTTTAAAATATTAAATATGTTAACAAACTTAAAGATTATCATATTCCAGGGGAAGAAATTTACCTGGAATATAATTATTCTTTTGCTATTTAGCAATAACTTGGTTGAAGTAAGGCAATCAGAAATTTTAAAAACAGTTACTGATAGACTGTCAAGACTTTCTCCTAAGGGTTTACTTTATCAGGAGTAAACATGCTGATTTTTAATACAATCCTCTTACTTTAGAATACTGTATTCCATGAGGACAGAGTTCTAGAAAACAGTAGGATTTTGTTATATGTTTCCATTTTAAAGTGGGTTAAATTCTCTATTAAAAATACTCTTGAGTCTCTAAATCACAGACGTGAAACAAACAGTAAAATAGAAATCCCAGATTCACTGTGCTTTTGATATTCACAGAGATCTGCTGGAAGCCTCAGTTCTAAATATATACCAATTCTACAGTGATCCCAAATCACCTAAACTTACCAGCATGTTGGAAAGATTTCCTTATTGAAAATCCCTGAATCTGCACACAAAACTCTCAAGATTTTCTCTTTCTTTTCTAGGGAATTTCTGTGTACTATTGATACAGCTGTGCTACAGTCTTAACATTTAGCCATCATTAGATATTACTTTCAGTTTAAAAGCCCCTCTGACAATCTATAGTATTTTTTTTACAGCATGTAAATCTGAAGTACTTTGTACCTTGTTTGTTTTTCTATGACATATCTATTTTGAATTTTTCAAACCAAAAGTATCAAAACTTGAGGTAAAATTTTCCTACTTTTAAATGTTTACATCTACAAATTTACAAGGATAGGACCTTAATAGAGGAGTTAGTGACACCAGAAAATCATGGCTAAAATTTAATAAGTAAGCACTTTGTCACAGAAGGAATATACTAAATGAGAGTCATGGGACAGTTCACAGCAAATTTTTTGCCTCACAGTATAGTTGAAATGTTGATGTTTGGAAATAATTGTCAGTACACTTGTGACAACATGGTTTTTCTGGGAAAACATTCTAAGGTGCATGATGAGAAGAAATAGACCTGAAGTCCAGTCTTGACCTACCCTAGTTGGGGCCTCATTTAAAAATCCTGAACTCCTAGAAACGCTTGGCTTTTGCAGTGTGTATGCCTGGCGTGCTGTGAGTTAATAAGATTTTCTGTGACTGTCCTATTGTAAAAATGTTCAAAAATATCCTTCCTAAGGTAAACCATGTTCTTATTTCTAAAGTGAACATGAAGTACATTTGGATCATGAAACTCAAGTAAAAATGCTTTTCACAAAAAAAAAAAAAATCCAGGCATTCATTGAGATTTGGTGGAATAACTGTAGTGGTTCACTGATTGTGTCAACTTGAAACATTTAGAAACTTAACTAAATGGGTTTAGCAACTCTACACCCAAGAGTGTAGAAGATCCCACCCTAGGGTGGCTCATCACCTGGATGTATAAAAGGGAAGGAGGAAGGATGAATGCATTCCATTCTTTGAGAAGCTCCAGTCTTCACATTTGGTTTGGACCTTGTCTCCTGGCTTCCAGTGTAGACTCTTCTGCTTTCCAGCATAGACTCTTCAGCCTTCCATAGTAGAACCTTTAGCCTTCTGTCGCAGACCCATCACCTGATGGTGCAGAGCTGCATGGGATCCTGGAGTAAATTCCAGACCTCGGATTGAATGCTCTGGCCTCCAGCGTGTAGACACCCTCTGCACGCTTCTTCATCCAACTCTGTGGCTGACCATTGTAAGCCAATCTTGTCATTTCTTATACATTTGTATATCTCGTGTTGTATCTATTTTCTCTAGTAAAACCCTGACTAATACAATAACTTAATGTTTGCATTTCAGGGAAGACCCTTATTTGATGAAATCTGCTGGAAGATTAGTAAGTAAACTAGGATTTGGATGGCCAAAACTAAATCATCAACCTATAAACAAATACTAATAGTAAATTCTAAAATATTTTGAAACTAGAGTATCAATAAAACTCAGAAGACACAATTAAATTTATACAGTACCAAACTCACTCATCAAAGAACAAGAAAACAATTCTGTACAAATAGTAGCATCACAAGACCTCAGAAAATTAAACATTGCTTGTACTGCTCATAGGTGGTAATGAATTTTAGTTCATGGTACAGTGATCCAAGCTGACTTAAGTATGGGTCCTATTATAACAAGTAAGCAAATGAGTCTGGAGATAATAAGATAAAATCCCTTGCTAGTTATGTGTCCTCTATAAGAGTGATTTACTCTATAGGTTCAAAATAATAGAATAAGTAATTTTGACTTGATTAAGTCTAACAATTCTGATTAGATGAAAAACAAGTACATAACACATAGTACAACTAATCAACCAACCTTCAGGGTAGATGTTGCTGAAAGTTGGAGGAAGACTCAAATATTTAGAGTGCAGAAATGATGTACAGTCCAGATGATAACCTTTTCCTTTTTTAAGCAAAAGAGTCTAGAAATATGCTAATTTTATATGATGTGAATGAAAAAAATAGCAGAATTTACACTGAGTAGATACACTTAATGTTTGGACGATACCTGATTGAAAGACAGTGGCTACAATGAACATAATGCTCTCCTCCCTACAATGGCCATCATGGTTTTCTTCATGCTGTCTTCTCATTCACCACTACCATTCTTTTGTCTGCCTGAAAACTGTCATGACACTTTTTGCCTGCAACTATATGTTTTATACTCTATCTACTGTTTCTGATGCATATTTACAATTTATCAGGAATAATAAATTATGTTTAATGAGAATTAATAAAATGAATGTCTTCATTTTAGCAAGATCTAAGATTTATAAAATTAATCCTAATTTCTCAAGGTATACAGTAACCTTTATTCTGATTTAAATTTAAGTTTACCTCAAATTTAATTCATTGCTCTTTTTATTAAAGTTGAAATACTTTCAGACTACATTACTAACTAGACAATTATAGATTTCCATTTATTATTTATAAATTGATAGATTTATTTCTAATCAACAAATATATTTATCTCTTATTTTAAAGCCAAACTGTATGTACATTGTGGTCCTGTGTGCAATATAGCTGCATGGAATCAGTTCTCTAAATGGTCATGAGTAACCTGCACGCCAGCATTTTGAAGTCATGTGGCATAAATTAGGCCACCATCTCTTACTAGATCATGTTCACAAGTGAGGATGTAACTTAAGGGTAGTGTCTATAACTTGGAATCATTTAATATCAAAGGTGATAGTCTACTATCAACGAGAAATGGATATGAACTTTTAAGATTCCCAAGAGTTGGTTCAGCATAAACATAGTACTTTTTATACTTCTCAGGAAGGTAGACACTCCAGCTAACATACTTGAACAGATGTCTTGATTCTTCAGGCATATACTGATTTCTTAACATTGCCTGGGATAGCGCTTCATTCTTTGTCAAAGATAGGCAAAAAGGTTTTATAGCTATTTCTCTTGTCAAAAATGGACCATTTGCATATTCTTGATGAGAGGGCACCAAAGTATCAAACAGCTGTAACGTAGGATAAATTAAGGCCTGTGCCTTAATTTTATCTTTGAATTCTGGATCATTCTGTAGCTGAAAAAAAAGTAATAAAATACTGCTGAGTTAATTTTCAAATAGGAGTAGAATGTTTTACTTCCGCCATCTGAGCTAAACACATTTATAAAACTGACTCAAAATATACTGACTACTTTCACAATATTGATACACTATTTTTAAGATCTAGAAAGGTATATTTTCACTTTCATCAATAAACAAATCATGTCTATACATATATATGAATGTAAGCATGTATACATGTGTGTGTACACACATTTGTTTACATCTCAACACCAAACAGAAATATAATTATTATCAGGTCCTGCTCTAGATCCCCAATCTCCCAAATGAGTGTATGGTGGAGGTTAAATAAAAAGAGGCAATTGTATGATTTTCTTAGGGCTCCAGGAGGATCAAAACCCTTTAGTTGAGCTCCTGACTCCAAGGACTAAGACTTCAACTTCTCTGGATTATTCCAATTTTATTAGGACCAAGGACCAAGGACAAAAGGTGAAAAAACTGACAAAAGTGCAGGAAATGAGCAGGACCTTGGGAGTCACTTCAAAGACTTCTCCAAGTGGTAAATTATGCCAATTTAGGAGAATCATTTTATCTCCAAGATAACATTCATGGTAGGACTGAGACTGCAGGAATGAACTTCCTTTAACTGCTGTCTCCATTTACTTAATTAGTAGAGGAGCCAAGGTGTCTTCAACTGTGGCCTTATCTTGCCCTTTGAGGTACCTCTGGCCTCACAGGCCACTATAGGCCTCAGCCAGGACCAGTGATTCATAGAGGTTCATGTACTATGAATCAGCTCCCATCGCCAGGCAAGGGGCCAAGGCCTAGGACAGACTCACAGATAAACATAAAAAGCCAATTAGTAAAATTTAAATCCTGCTCAGAGCCACTTCATAGTGGTCTCCAACAAATTATGAGATTCCTAGGGCAGATAACAAGATATCTAAATTTAAAGGATTTTGAACTAAAGTAATCAAAGTGAAAAGAAAAAATAAATACAATAATAAAATATCTATGCCACAATTCACAGATTGAACAAATTCAAAATAGAAATATACCAACTTAAGAAAATATTCCCAATTTACAGTTCACTTTTTGGACAAATTATTGTAGCACGATGGAAAGCAAATAGAATAATTTGTGAAAATTCAAAATCAAGAACAGGAAACGATGTATTATATTTTATTTGTACTCTCTCTTACCATAAGCATACTGAGCTCTTGGGGTTATTTCCCTTTGCTTTTTTTTTTCTGCACACTACAGGAGAGAACCAAAACTTGGCCTCCCAGGCACAATTATCTAAGCTACAAATGAGCTTCTACAATAATAATATTTAGGCAAATAGGATTGTAGGGTGTATCCAAGGTTAAAAGCTCAGTGAGTAGCTACTGATACTAAATGATGGAATTAGTTGAAATCTCAATAGCTTATCCCAAGGGGAACTATCAGCAACTCCAAAAGGCACACTCAACATACACTAGGATTTAAAGTCAAAAAACAAAATGAAGAAAGACAACATTCCCAGGGGACTTTTTCCCAGGCTCATGATTCCTCCCCAGTACCCTGAAACTAATAATTTATTTTAAAAATGAATTATCTCAGAATCTGAGGGCAAAAAACAATAGGGACCATGAAAAGGACATTAGGTATTCAACTGATAGTTTATCAGGCTAGTAGAAGTGACTCTCCAAGATGATTTAGCAGATTCTACTGGTTTCTGTGGCATTCGAGCATCATAAAATTTTTCCTTTCCAAATTGTATTGAAATACAGAAGAACTTAGAAAGTAAATGAAAACATTAGAAGTTCTGGAAAATAAGCATGAATAATGGCTTCCTGAGTGGGAACCTAATGCAGAGAGAACTCAAAGGAAGAGAACACCCCAGCTCATGATTATCATTACAGCTGAGCAGTCTTGAACCCACTATGCTAAAGCTGAGGTGCTGAGGTGATGAAAATGTCTGTCCTTATCTACAAATACTCAGTGAAATAACTCCCTTCGCTGCAAAGCCCAAAATAGTGCTTTTAGGACACTAAAAGGCCACTGGATTATTGACTGTCAAGTCCCTCAGAGTTTCTCTGATGATCACCATCTCCTTTTAGGGCTTCTTTATCACTGAAAAGGACACTTGCAGGAGGTTTCACATTGCTTATGTCGACCTAGCACAGTAGCAACGTGGGTAGCAGCAGCAGAAGCCCATTCTTAGTAGGTCAGAGAGATGACAGACAATACCTAAGCCTACGACAAGCATATGTTAATCTCCAGGATCTTAGAAAGGGAGACTCATCAGCAGAACCTTCACTGGTTCACAAATGTTTTACATCTAACATTACACTGATGATAGCATATCTTTGTGGGAAGGCTGCCTCCCCACTTTGTGGACATAAAAATCTTCTTCAGACACATAAACTTATTTATCCAAAACCAGACCTGGTGTCAGAACCATGGAAAAGAAGGATTTCTGCTGCCAAAGAATAGGTAAACCCTGTCTCTTCAATTAGAATATTCCATGAAATTGAAAAGTGGAAAACAATAAAAATCCAATCTGCAACGATTCACATTACTTCTAGTTTTTTAATACATATCTCTTGTACAGTATTTGTTCTCCTCAGAGAAATAGAATAGCAAGGTGGCAACAATGAAGCCTGGGCATAGCCATCACACTTAGGGCGGTTAGCAAAGCAGGGTGTAAGTCATAGTAGGAAGCAAGGAGTGGGCCTGCTGCACGGCGCGAACAGCTGAACTTCCCTACACTGTCTCCTGACGGTTTTCAGTATTCTCTCTCCCTGTCTGGCTTTTTCACGACTTACATAAACTAAAAACTATTTCAATACACTGGCGAATTACTGGAAATCTTTGGCATTTTTTTGGCTTTTTTGTTATTTTAGTTTATGAGTACATGTATGTAGAGCATAATGTTTATATTTCTCAGTGGAGTCAATACAAGCTAAGCATCATTTAAGACCCTCCCCATACCTTGAGTATGGACCTCTGGCTTCCAAATTTATGAGAAAATAAACCTCATAAGTAGATAAACTGGTAGATGTTATTATCCAAAATTGATAATTTTGTTCCACCACAACTCCTCTTCATCACTTTGGTTTGAATCTTTCCATATATTTTAGTAGACATTCAAATTGTTCACAAATATGTGTACAATATGATTGAATACAGGAACACCTGATCAAAACAATCACTTCTTTTCCTACAATGAGAACAATTATTTTTAATTTTAATCATACCAATTCCCATTTCTCATATTAAAAACCATCAAGCTATATTCAGTGTTATGAAGAAAGCTCTTTATTCTTCCCATTGGATTTTGACTTCTTTTATTCCTGGCAGCATTTCTGAGCCAACACAATATCTGTCATCTTTTGTTTTTTACTTATTCATTATCCTTCTATTTTATGATTGTCTATCTGAACATATGTATTAATTTTATGTGTTAGACTTATTTCTATTGTATATTTTTAGAATATTTGTATATTAGTACTATGCAGATAAATACAGTGTATCACACCCAGGGTGCATATAATAAATGGAAAAGAATATATAAATTATATATATATATGTACATATATAATAAATGGAAAAGAATACATAAATTATAATATCTTTTAAGTGAGAATAAGAGTGCAGTAAATCTGTTAAAAGCCCTTAATCACATATTTGGGAAGAGACTATACAGAAAGAACTAAAGGAGGAGAAATAGAAAAAGACGATTTGTAGGTATTCAAAGTTAGAATAATCAGTACTTTTTGAGTGACTAAACACAGGTGTTACATCACAAAGACCTAATACAGAGTGCTCTGGTATTGTTAACATCAGATTGAATTTCCTTTTTTGTGTGTTGCCGGGGATCAAACCCAGGGTGTCCACCATACTAGACAAAGCATTCATTTAACACATTTCATAAGCTGAAGAAACAAAAACTATATTCTGTGCCCTTTCTGTGCAAGTGATATTCTTGAGTACCTTGGTTATCTCTTCTTGCTGTCTCATACCATCACAGACCAGGTGACCAGCTATCATTATACTCTTTAAACGGTTTGATTTTGTTTTCCTCTGACTTGATTCTAACTTCTGTCAGATCATCTCATCTGTCGTTTAGTGCTACAACAAGCCTATTGATAGCATCTGTTTACTTTACCTGTCTTTTTGAGCAGTAGTTTCCATGGATAGACACCCACACTTTATATGCCCACTCTAGAAAACCCAAATTTTTATTGAAAAGCGTACCATATTCCCAGTGGCTCCAAGATTATCCCTGAGGACAAAACCCTTACCCTGGCTAGATATTCTCTCAAGACCCAGATCTCACTCCCTAAATCTCACATCACACCACTCGAACTTTGAATACAAAATCTTTGAATTTTGCCACTGATTCATACATTCATTCATTCATCCATACATTCATTCATACATTCATTTCCCATTTATCCAGCAGTTTAGATATATAATAAAGCCCTTCAAGTTCAATAAAGCCCTTCCTGAGTATAGGTATAGAAAAAAATGAATATGCACAAAATATTCATTGTGTATTTGATCAGGTGAGAAGTCCCAATTTTCTTAACTTAGTTTACCAATTATTCATTTTTCATCTAAAATATCCAATTTAGTTAACACTTTCTCTAGTTTCCCTTGAAAACCTCCTTGTTCAAGAAAGCACAAGAATGGATGAACAAGGGGTTACATAAAACAATTCCAGTGACAGAAGTAATTTGCCGCAGTCCGAGACACATACTCAATCCATGCCAGTGCTAGAAAACTTATGCATGGGGATTCCAGGATGCTGGATATTATCAAACTACTGCTCTACTGAATCCATCTTCCCTGTACTGTGAATTCTCACTTCCTGCCCCTTTTGACTGTTCCTCCCAAATGATCTTACAACCTAGTAGGCGTCCCTGAAACAGGGCACTAAAACTACCTTACATTTAAAAACAAAGTCCTGATGATATGATATCCATGTTCAACACCCAATGTATAAGAAAGAAGAAAAGGGACTGAAAGGCAGTATTACCCCGAGTGTGAAAGTACAGGTTTTGTACACCTGGATATGTAGTTTGACTTCTGGCTTTATGACATAAATTTTATGGTCTTAGGCTAATTAGTTAATTATCTTTCCTTTAAAAGTCTCAGGTTTTTAAATTCTAAAGGGATAAAATAAAATCAAATAATGTTAGCTAATGTCTATGACTTTCATATGGTGAAAATGAGATTAAACTGAACAATAATTCCAGGAATGTAGTGACTGCTCAATAAATATTAACTTTATCCAGTATTATTGTTGGGACTAGTAAAAAAAGAATTATCTGTCCTAAAATATTTATGACTTAACAGGCAAACAACCTAGCTCAAATTTTTTCACATCATACAGAGTCTGATGAAGTTTGGCAGGTAAAAAGATAAAATAAATGTCAAACGAAAATATGAATAATAATTAGTTTATAATCTATTACAGCACAGCAAAAGTCATAATATAACACACATTTTAATCCATTAATAATTGCACAATTACCATGTATGGACATAAGTATGAAATAACAACTGCATGTAAAATATTAATGTGTGCAAATTTCTGAAACGGAAATTCTCTCTAAACCTAAAAGTAATGAAAGAAATAATAAATTAAAATATAATCAAACTTTACAAGTTTAACATGTTCTAAATGAAAAAAATAAGAGGAAAAATTTTAAAAGCAAAAACTGCTGGGCGTGGTGGCACACTCCTAAAATCCCAGCACCTGGGAGGCTGAGGCAAGAGGATCGTTGAGATTTCGAGACCAACCTGGGCTGCAAACTGAGTCCAAGGCCAGCCTGACCTGAATAGCGAGAACTTGTCTCAAAAAGACAAAAATAAATAACTAAAATAAAAAATAAGAAGAAACCCACAATCCCATAAAGAATGCAAGGACCCTCATTAAAAATACATTACAGACAAAGGTAGAAGTTGTCATAGTTAGTAACATATAATGATTATGAGTTGTCAATAAGAATATTCTGGAAAGTAAATTATCAAAGACCATGAATAGAAAGTTTATGGAAGGAGACATAATATCTTCTAGACTTTTTTATAGTCTCATTAAAATGCCTTATTCTACTGATAATGAAAGGCATGTACATTCAGACTACAGTAGGGAAAAAATGTAATTTATGTAAAAAATAAGGTAATTATAAATTTGATAATGTACTACCTGTGAGAATGAAATGAAGCAGACACTTACTTACATTTCTAATTTCTAAGTGAACCGGTAAAATTCTTTTGACTCTGTGTCTCCCTATGTTAAATTTTAAGTTGTTCTACCTATAAATATCTCAAGGCAGTCAGAATAAATATCGAAGAAGTGGCATATCTAAATTTATTTCTATTAAAATTCATAATACAACTTGTTAATACGTTTTATGCTTATATAAAACTAGAGATTATGCCTCATTTGAACTCCTGTCATCTTTTTAAAAAGATTGCATGTTTTGGAATTTTGCTGTTAGAAATTTCTCAACCTAATAACAAAGCTTTTATTTAGATCACCAGGATAATTTTAGAAAAGATTTTGAGCATTTTATACTATCAGTTGTGTTAGAATTTTATAACGGTTTCACAGTGGGAGGAATCTGAGCCAGCTATTCTCCTAACAGGTATCTTTTTGAAAAAGTTAAAGATATTATAGGATAATGATACACTGGAGTAAAGTTGGTAATACATAGAATTATATTACTGCTATAAAGAGGAAAGGATTTGAATTATTTAAAGGGAAACTGATTCACTTTGAGACAATGTTAAGTGAAATAGGAAGGGAATGAGTAGATGGCAGGAGGGAAAAGGGACAAAAAGGAATTATGTGTCATGTACACGTGCCAACTCGCCACAATGTATGTATTCATTATACTAAAAACATGTACTAACAAAAAATAAATTTTAAAAAAATATGAAATGACCAGGCTGGAGAGGGATATTGAATACTATTGTTGCTATTTACACTTTCTTCAAAAATCTAAAATCACTAAAAATATTTTTGGGGGATCACCTGTATAGAGACACATGATCTATGAATCCAACCTCTCATTTAACCCCTCACACTGCTCTGCTCATTGTGATGATCTAGGAATCATCTGCCCCTATTTTGTGTTCAAAGTTTTCCCCCTGGACTCCCTCCCTGCTTCTGGATTTTTGTTACTGAAGGCTTCCCCAGAAGAAGACAAGGAAAGTTTAAACTCATGACCAAAATCTCATCCACTTCAAATGCTTAAAGACTTATATATAAGTCTTCAGAGCTAAGGACCAAAAAGGATTCTGACATAGTAACCCTAGCGAGAGGGTTTAGGTTCACTGGCTTGCCTTTGACTGCCAAGTTACATCTAAAGGTCACCTCGTGCAAGGAGGATTTATTTCATTTTATTTTTATTGTTACATTTTTTACATGCTTATATTTATTTTATTCCATTAAAAGAGTTTGGCAGAAAAAAATTATTTATTTCACTGTGCTAATTTTCCAAATATATTATTCAATGATACAGACTTCCTCTTTTGGCACAGTAATCATTCTTCTTTATAAGCGTGACATACAGCCCAAGTGTTATTTGTGACTCTCTACAGGGTCTAGTGTATGCATTTTATGAATTATAAATTTCTGCCAAGGTTTATGATTCATATGTGGAGAATCACATACCCCTTATTACAGTAAGTGGTCATTCCAGACATAATTGTATATTTTTAATTTTTTCAGAGAAAGATGTAAAAGCTCTCCACAACTGAGAAAACAATCAACAAAAAGAGGCATTACAGAATGGGAAAAATTTTGCCAGCTCCACTTTAAACAGAGGATTAGTATCTCAAATAAATAAAGAACTCAAAAAATTAAACCCCTCAAAATAAAAGATCCAATCAAAAATGGGCAAAGTGAATAGTAGTTTATTAAAAGTACAATTTGCTAATGAATACATGAAAAAATGTTCAACATCATTGATCAGTAAACAAATCCAAATTAAAACAACAGTCTCTATCTGACTCTAGAAAGAATAGTTTTCATCAATAAATCAAATAATAACAAATGTTGGCAAGACTGTAGCTGAGAATCTAACTAGTGCAACTACTTTGGAAGTCAGTATGGAGACAAAATTTAAAATAGAAATTCCATTCTCCCAACTATGCTCCTTCTAGATATCTTTACACAAGGGATAAAGCCAGCATACTACAATAATACCTATATACCCTATTTATACCAGCATAACGTATAACAACTAACTCTTATAGGGTAGCTGTAAGTCAATCAATTGATGGAAGGTTAAAGAAACTACTGTATTTATATACAATGAAGTATGACGTCTTAAAGAAGAATAAATTTTAATCATTTGTAGGAAAATAGTTCGCATTGTGACCATAATATTAAGTGAAATAAGGAACTCAACCTTAAATTTCATATGGTTTTTTATGAGAAATATAAAATATGGTTGAGCATGGTAGTGCATAC
Source organism: Dolichotis patagonum (assembly GCA_004027295.1). Classification (NCBI taxonomy): domain Eukaryota; kingdom Metazoa; phylum Chordata; class Mammalia; order Rodentia; family Caviidae; genus Dolichotis; species Dolichotis patagonum. The sequence goes on along the minus strand of PVJX010007031.1, from coordinate 60,390 downwards.
CTGTAACCCCAGCACTCGGGAAGCTGAGGCAGGAATATTGCTGTGAGTTTGAGGCCAACCTGGGCCACATAGTGAATTCAAAGCCAGCGTGAACTAAATAGTGAGACCTTGTCTCAAAAGCAAAGCAAAATAAAATAAAATAAAACCTAAAATATAAACAAGTCAAAAAGCAAAATAAAAGATAATCAATAGGAAACAGAGATATAGTTTTTTTGCAGATGGAAAGAAAGCGAGAGATCAAACAACGAGGAAGAAAATATATTTAGTATTTTCTCAATGCCTGTTAGACACATCTATTTAAATGTAATATTGTACAAAAAGTATGTAAGTTTATGCAAAATTATCCTTAAAATTATGGAAAAGAATGTATTTTGATACTTTTTAATACTTCACAGGTTAAAGTATAAGATTAAGAAGTGCTACAACTAAAACAATGATTCATCAGTGTTAGCATCAGAGTTTAACAAACATACATACACATGACATACCAGATAAACCACATTTGTTGCCAACAAACCCCCAGTATTGTCTCCTGTAATACATATTCTGATGGGATCCACTCCATATTTCATAAGAATCTTATCCTGTAAAAAGAACATGACCACAAAAATACAGTCTTCAAGGGGAACTGGGAACTGGTATTGAGGAGCTAGTCTAAAACTTAAGAAATAAAAAAGAAACAACACTGACTAAACTTAGGTTGCATATCTTTGCATTTAACCAACTAAATTATTAAGCAAAATCAGCCCTATATTGAAGCTTCATTTAATCAACTAAACATGAACTTATTTCTAACTTCTATTTTAAAATGAGATAGATTTTCATAGAAAAGTTTTTAAAAATTTCCTTCTACCAGGGAGATCTGTGAGAAAACGATATAGCTTCATCTTCCTACAACTGTCTGTAAAGTTTTTAGCAAAACAATTAGTCCGGATGGTGCTATTTCACCAGGTTGTCAATGTAGTTGGTAACTCAAAAATGTTCAGAACCCCTGGTAGGAACACAGATGAGTGTTCAAAAGCAGAAAATTTGACAGCCAGTGATTTGTCATTGTCATACAGTAGATAATTATTTAAATCAAAATTGGATGACTTAGTATGTGTGATTCGTCATAATGCTGGGTGAAAATAATTCAAAATTAAATAGCAATAATGCTTAAATACATCAAGAGATCTTGCTTAGTCAATTGTAAGTTCATTTGTAAGATCAATTACAATAGCATCCATTAATGCAGATATATACATATACTGTATGTATGTATTTGTGATTTTGTGTGGGTATGTCACACACCACTATCACACAATAATGCTACTGTTGGATGATGATATTATTTCTACCCATGGCAGTTTTCTAAATATTTGTAAGAATTACTGAATTATGCACAAACAAATACAAAACATTTAAAATTAGGCAGATGGCTCTTGCAATTTTGTCATTATAATTTGTGTATAAAATATGTGCAATATGCAGTAATCTAATCAGGGTAAGATCCAAAGGTAGAACTGCTACATTAAATTTCGTTCAGTGTAAACGACAACAAATATATCTAACTGATACATTTCTTAAAATAGGCACAACATGCAACACCAAGTAACCAGTGGGTCTGAAATGACAAAGTAGCATAGTACATTAAAATCATGGTAAATCAGGTAACTGATATATTATACTGAAACATCCCTAACTATATAGAGGATTTGCTGGCTGCTATAAAGAAGTAATTATGAATGAAGCATCACTGATTCCAATAGCATTCTTTGTTTGACTCCACTACACAGCCACAGAGTCCTCCCCTAAAATCACAGTACATTTGTGTTCAGCATCAGTCTACATGTCCACAAATACCTCTCTGCAGTGTAGAATCACCAGGAAAGATTTTAAAACTTCTTCATTCTGAAGAAGGCAGTTTATAAAGCACAGAGTACACCTAAACTCATGTTCCTGGTACAATGTTGGAAACTTTGGCAAAAGTCACTAAGAACTCTCATTTTGAGAATAATTTGAAATGCTCACATGAGTCCAACATTTTTTACCTAATGTTACTCCACCAAGAATCTTTCCAACTTTGTCTTTTGCTACCAGCTCAAACAAAACCCAACATCCCTATGTGAAATAAGTAACTAAGCTACCCTCTGTCCAAGATCAGTACTTGGGGTCCCTCTATAACCTGAGCTCTATACTCCTAGAAGTCTTCAGAGCTATAATGGCAAAGAGGCAAAGAGCATCAGCCCAGCCTCCTCAGAAGTTTTTGCAAGGGCAAAGATTACAGTGAAACTGGGCCCATTCGAGAAGACATGGATACTTTATTGTCAATAAAAAAAAATTAAACCCCAAATCTCTAGTATTCAGTAATTTTTGAAGGCTGGCTGACTTGCATAAAAATCACACACAACAAACGAGGGCAATGATCATATGACAAACAGTCGTTCTTTTACTCCACTCCCAGAACAACAGCATCAAGTTTCTTTGCAGTCCTTTGACTCAGGGAGTTGTAAGAAGACAATTGTGAAACAAAAGGAAGAAGTATAAAGGGAGTTTCTATAAACAAACAGCCAGGGAGAAATCACCTACATTCAGGATATGTGATAGAAGCATGGATTATGATTAACCGATTGACAGAAACACTTTAATCTCTACTTTGCTGCTAAGTAAAGGGACAATCTGTCAGAGTGAGAAAACTCTCCCAATCCTCCACCTACTGTATCTCTCATGAGGAAAAGTCAAGCTAGGTCATCTGATTGGTCACTATGACTGAAGAAATTCAGCATGCTCGGCTTGTCCCACTGTTTTCTCAGGAATGCTTCTTCCAGGTTCACCATGATACGCACTTCAAAAGGACACCATTCAATCAAAAAATGGCGCATGTGTATTATGTTCTGCACCTTTTCTGGTAAATTTCACAATGATGAGCCTCAAAGTCATGCAGTATCGCTAGAAAGTATGCTTGACAGCCTAGCATGGTGTAAGGCCTGTAAGGTCCATTGCCAATATTATTCTAAATAACTGTCCATATCTCATAACACCTGCATTTTCAAGTAATATACTCTATCAGAACAAAGAAATTTAAAATATTATTAATTTTTTTGATTTTTAATAACATCACATGTACATAAAAATGCAATGAAAAAATTAATAATGTGATATGACTAGAAAATGTCACACATCCTAACACATGTATTATATGATGATTTTAGAGAAATCTCATTTATAGAGTTTTCAAATAATAGCTGTCTCATTAAAAGATACTTTCAGTGTTATTTTTATTTTATGTTGCTGGTAGTTGTTTCTTAAAGTTTTATCTGAAAAGCTATTTGGTCAATAATAGATTTTATATCATCTTTGTATGCCTGTTCTCAATATTTTTATGTTATTTTATAAGTTGTTCAATTTATAATTGTAAAAATCATCTTGCTCCATTATTAGTATACTAGATTTCCATCTTTTCAACTACAATTGGGTTTTCTTTCTTCCCCTTAATAACATTTGACCAGAAAAATAGTCTCTTTTTTAAAAAACATGTTATGTCTTTTAGCCATATACATTATTGTTTCTGGGGAAAACTAGGACATTTGCAACCATGTCTCTGAAATGTACATTTTGCATACTCAAAACATTTACCAATTCAAAGGCACACTGTAAGCACTCCAAAACTGGACAACCTAAGTGAGCGTTATTTCAACAGGCAGCAGGAACTGGACTCACCATTGTTATTTGTAGAAGCTGCTTTCCTGTAGATGTGCTTAGTCAGTTGTTTCTTGGAATGTAGGTAAAACAATGGAAGAAACTAATCTAATGATTTCATTGCTTATGTATTCTAATCAACAAAACACATATTCCTCCAGGAAGCAAGAGCAGAACAGAACTCCATGGAGTGCTACAGTTCAGGCATCCAACGCTAGACGTTATGAGTACCTTTTGGTGGTTTCCTTCCTAGAGTTCTGCTGTCAGACCTGACAGTCACCTGCCCAGTTAGCCCCCTGCCATCAGACCTTGCAGGTGAATTTCAGTCCCACCTGGTGACACTGGACCGCTATCTTTCCTTTTAATAAGTCCCACACAACACTACTCTTTCCTGGTAATGCCTGCTAATCAGTTTTAAACTTATGTCTTGCACATCATCTCTGAGGATTTTCTTTATTCTTCCAGCACATCTGGGCTGTGGACTGAACAGCCAACAAATGGCAAAGTAATATGTAAGCCCATTTTTGTAATATATTCCATAATAGTTAAATTCAGTTTTAAAAGAAGAATGGGAGGAAAGAGAGATTACTAACTTCTAGAAGAATTCAAAATGTTCAATGATAGAAAAAGGTGGGCTCTCAATTTTTAACAATGACATTTGATTCAGGAGCGATGTATGAAAAATAATGTGTTCTATTGATGTGGTATAGTCTCAATATTGTCATTTTGCTACATTACCATTGTCATTTTTAAAAGCCATTAAACTTTTGATTTAAGACACACATACACATCTACATAGAAGCATCCATACGTATACCTTAAACATACATTCCAGGAATTTGTAAAGCAGACAACCAAATACAATTCTTAAGCTATGTTTGGGGCTTGGGAGTGAGAAAAGGCTAAGAGGTAATCTAAAATTATACTGGAGACACTGCTTGTTTATTCAAGCTACATATACATAAATATCGCTTTATTTGGCAACAGTGACCTAGTTCACTTTAAAGAATTACCCTTCCCCATTAGTTGAAGGCTTCAATGAGCTCACTGATCAAGAGTTAATACACAATCTCAAGATAGGGTTAGCTTACTGTTCTTGGAAATTGGATCTTGGAATTTAAGCAGAAAACAAAAAAGAAAGTATCATCATAATTACATCCTGCAGTATCGTTATTATTGTTTATTCTTATAGTCTTTTTTGAATATCTTTTACAAATATAAATATAGAACAAATATATTTACTATCTTCAATATTCTCTTACTAATTTTTCTCAAATTCTTAAATAATAGATTTATGATGAATATGTTTATTGATTATTGAGTCTATTTGTAATTGATAATTAAAATTATAGGTTCTAGTGACTTTCAATAAAACTATTTCTCACATTGACTACATCTTCAAAAAGTCCTGCCCATAATGAAAAGTAACAAAACACTCTGAAAAGCCAAAATAAAAAAATGTACTGAGAAGGAAGTTTAAAACTTAGCTAAAGATTAATAAGAGAGGGTGACTTCCATTAGTTATCTTTCTTTGACCTGCCAGACCTTCCAAAACACATAAAGAAATTGTACATTATTTTTACCTTTCTTTTCTTTGAAGGTTTTCCATAAAGATGTGAAACTTCTTGGCATCATAGATTACTAAAACTAAAAATATTCTTCTGGCCATAAGCACTCACAGAAAAAGCAACTTGGAAGACAGACAGTGTGGGCGGGGGGTGGGGATGACAGAAAGAAAGAGAACTAGAAACAGTGCCCCTAAACATTATCAATGAAAAGGTGTAAGTCCTGGGTTCACTGCACACAGTGTTAAGTAGAATCAAAGAGGCATGGAAAAAGCTTTCACAGATGAATGCAGTGTAAAACCAACAAACAGATTCTAGCCAACGTTTAAGTGATGCTTGACTGGACAAACACAAATAGTATAGAAAAACACTGAAAACTGAACTGGCATAGGAATCTCATGGGGAAAAAAGGGCAGATCTTTCAGCTCTTTATTAACTTGATTAATTGCCTTCCAAAACAAAATAGTGAGAGGAAAAAGCTACATTTTTCAGAGAAATGTAAAAGGGCCCATGCTAACATAACAAAAATAGGCAAAATACCAAGATGCAATCTGAATTTCTTGATACAAAAAGAAGAAACAAATGAGACCACTTCCTTAAGGAAAACACAACCACAAGATGCAAATTTTGAAGTGATCTCAAGTGAAATCAAAGCAAATATTTTATAAATCCTTCATAAAGATGAATTCTCTTGACATAAATGAAATAAAAACTAAATAAAAGTCATATAAAGAAAAATTAATTTCCCTAAAATTTAAAATTCAGTGGATGCACTCAATAGTACAGCAAAGATGACTCAGGTATCTAGCACAAAAATCTGTCATTCCTTTTGATATCATGGCAGGGAACCTCATGTACCTTGCTTGTTTTCTCTCTCTCAAATGTTTATTTGTCTACTGTTGTCTTGAAAAATTTCCCATTATTTGTAAAACATTCTGATAGCAACATATTTGTAAAAAGGGCAAAGTATTTTCAATGTGGTAGATTTGAGTACAAATTCTAGCAGTGTCTCTCTCTCTCTCTCTCTCACACACACACACACAGACACACACACACACACACACACACACACACACACATACAAATCTGAAATCAGTAACTTAGAACTGAAAATAGATAAAAGCACCAGCAGATCTCAAAGTCTGGAAATATAGTCATACATTTCAGACATATTCAGGTAGTATGGGTAATACCATTATTCTCTTATCTACTAAAAAATGAATTTTCTGACAGCTCCTCTGAGTTTGCAAGAGGTTACATTACATGAGATATTACAATAGATAAACTGCAAAAGCTTATAGGAAAATACAGCTACATTCTTCAAAGTTATGTGACATGAAACATTACAATAGATAAACTGCAAAAGCCCATACGAAAATACAGCTACCTTCTACAAAGGAACATATTAAAGAATATAGACAAGTGCCCCATCATGATTTTTTTCCTATTTTAAAATAGTACACTTTGTTTCAATAAAAATATATTTATTCTGATAACTTATAATGAATGATGTTATCCCCATTACCACCACCATCATTGTCGTCAAGATAATTTCTAATGAAGTTAATTTCTAATTCAGTCAGTACTAACAAATGGAGCTGACATAAGAAAAGCTCTTCATGATTTTTAGTAAGTCAAATGATGGAAAGAATATTGGAAACCAGAAAATTTGAGAACTATTTAAAAAGACAAAATTATTATTATTATTATTATTATTATTATTATTAGGGTACCAGGAATTGAACTCAGGACCTCAGTCTGCCAGGCAGGTGATGTATCACTGAGCTATATTTCTGACAAGACAAAATGATTAAAACAGTGGAAGTCCTAAATATAAATAAAAATATCAAAAACATAATTGATACATACAGAGAAGTCTCAAAAGAATGTATGACACTGGGTTACCTCAAAAATGTCAAATGCATTCAAGCTATTAACCATTCCCTTCATTTTCTTTTTAAACAATAACATTTATTTTATCACAATATATAGTCATTATTTTTAGATATAGATTCATAGTACATATTTTGAAATACATATTTTGGTTAATATCCCAAAATAAAAGCAAACTGAAAGAAAATTATAATTGTAATAACTCAAGCTAATTTTTCCAAGGGAAAAATTATTGTCAATGAAGCAATTTTTGTTAAAGTAACTATGAGTCCTACTTTCCAGCATTCCTGAATGTTCTCTGGTATGGGTAAGTAAATATTATAAGCAAAGAAAATACAAAAAAATACAAAGCCCAGAGTTTTCCATCCCGTAATATTCCTTTAGCAACTTAATGAGTGGTGATGATTTAATAATACCCCATATATAAAGGACTAAATATCCTAAATAGTAGGACAAACACAGCAGGATTTCTCAAATAATATGATCACTTTAGCAACACTGACATAACATTCAGTTCCAAGAATAACGGTGTATATAATAACTGCTTCAAAAATTGCTTGCTCCATGAAACAGAAATCATATTTTAACTCATCAATTATGCATTAATAACAATCAACTTAAAATTCTAGCCCCCAGCATTTTCTTCTTTCATTTTCACTGAACATCATTATTATTATCCTGAGAAGAGAACAAGAGGAGCCATGAAATCAATTTTTTCACTGGTTATTTCTCAACAGTCATTAACAAGAGGATTAAAAAGAGCCCTGCTATGTAATTTTGAGTCAATGTCTAAAATATAGCACAGATTATTAAGAAAATTTAGGAGAAGGAAAATATGGCAGACTGGTAGGAAGCAGGATATGGAGCCTTTCTGAGACAGACAGCTCAGACGCCAGAATAGAACACCCTGCAGAGATCCAGACAGAGGGAGATGGATTCTCTTAACCCAGGAAGAAATTGAAGGGAAAGGAGCTGCTCAAATATGAGGTCCCAGGGCTACCATTAAAGAAGCTAAGATCAGAGAGCACAGCACTTTTGCCGAACTGCCTGAATTCTGGCCCAAGACCTGGGTGGCACCCAAACCCACACCGATGCGACTGTCTTGAGCGACCCCAAGCATGGACTGAGCCGTCCTGTGCACAACTTGCCCAAGGTGCCATAGATTCGTGCCACAGCCATGCTGAAGTCAGAGGACGGAAAGCCCAATGGAGAACAGATCCAGAGAAGGACCAGCATTAACCCTCTGTTAGTGCTGGGACTAAGACCCTCGCCTTGGAAAGGGGCGACCAACTGGATGACATGTTGGAGTCAGGCAGGACAGGCCCAAACTGGGAATGGCAGTGACTTCAGTTGGTTATTCCCCTCCAAGAGCAGATTGGTGGAATCTGGTTGACCTGGGTCACACCCCTGGCCGGCATCCAATAAGTCATCCCAAACTGATTCCCTATGCACAGCACATACTGACACAGTGAAGGCCCCTAAAGGTTGGCTGGCCTGGAGGGGAGGAGCCAGCATACACTGCCCCTGGCTGCACCTCAGTGGCTGACAGTGGACTGGAGAGGGCAGAAACCCCTAGCCTGCATGCTCCAAAAGAACCCTAACCAATAAGGAAAGGGGCTGAGAAGTACACTATAGACTTGTATGGAAGGAACCAAAAACATGATGAGAGAGAGAAATAAGAAAAAGCCCCAAGCCCCTAACCCTGAGAATATTGATCCAGGAGAGCTAAATACAAAAGAGATTGAGGGCAGCAAGCATGCAACATCAAACACAGTGTCAGCAGACATAAAGAGCTATCTTCAGGACCTTGTAAGCAGGATCAAAACTGAAATATTGCTTCAAATTAAACAAGAGATAAGTAGATTAATAAAAGAAAGGCTGGGCACCTCTCAAGAAGACACAGACAGAAAAATGGAGGAACACAAAAGGAGAGAAATGTTTAATGAAGAAAACAAGAAAAACCTAGAATTCATGAAGCAAATTTAAAGAGATTATCAGGAAACTAAAAACTCCATAGAAAACTGGCAAAACTGCTTGAAAGAAACAGAGATAGACTATCAAAAATTGAACACAGGCTTGCAATGTGTGATCATGAAAGGGAAGATCTCTTAAAAGTAACAAGGGAGCAGGCAGTAACTGTACAAAGACTAGAAGATGACAAGAGGATCTATAACTTAAGAATAAAGCACGTGAATGAAGAAGCAGGAGTCAAAACAGAGGAATTGCAAAGGTTATTCACAGAAATTATTTAGGAAAACTTCCCAAACATAGAAAAAGGAAATGATATGCAGATGTATGAAGCATACAGAACTCCAGCCACCTACAACCCAAACAGAGCTACACCTAGACCCATAATAATCAAGATCCCAGAAATTCAATATAAAAACAGAATATTAAAAGCCATTAGAGAAAAGAAATAGATCACCTATAAAGGAAAACCCATCAAAATCATGACAGACTTCTCTACACAGACCATCAAATCAAGAAGAGCTTGGAGCAAAGTAATTCATGCCCTGAAAGAAAACAACCTCCAGCCCAGATTGATGTTTCCTGCAAAACTCTCTCTAGAAATTAATGGAGAAGCAAGATGCTTCCATGACAAAGAGGAACTGGAAGAATTTGTGACCACCAGTCCAACCCTACAAAAAATACTGAAGGACATTTTAGAGAGAGAGAACAAGAATACAAGCATTTCAGGAACAGTGGCAGAGAGGCCTCAGTGAACAAGGCAGACAGTGGAGTGGAACAGAAAAATAGACAACGAATGACAGAAAAACAGAATGGCAGAAATAACGCAGAGAAGATTGGCTGTAATCTCTAGTATAGATGACCTTGAAATATTAACAGAGAGAAACACAGGCAGAGTAGATCAGGAGATAGGGTCCATTGAGATGCTCTATATAGGGAGGCAGTGGGACCCAAAACAAGCAGTGCACCATATGGGAGTGAAAGGAGAGGAATTGTCTAAAAAAGGGAGGCTGAGGATATTGTTAATTGGGTAACAAGATTTAAAATCTACATTATTCTCACCACTCTGCTTGGATGGATTACGTGCTCTTCCAGTTTGTCTACGTACACTACACTTGAGGACATGGTCAGCTATCCCAAAACTAAGAGGACATGTTATAGTAATCATCCTTAATTTCTTATCAACTTAATCTGAAGCCTTGTATAACTTACACTGTCCTATTATGACTGACCTTATTTGAATCTGGTTTGTTAGATTGCTACTTTGTATTGACTGATTTTATTTAAATCTGTTATGAGTGAAAGCATCAAGTCTAAGAGTATAGGCAACTACACTGAAGATGACAAGATTCACTAAGATACCCACTCTGGTTTGATTATTACTTGCTTTTGAAGTCTTATAATGTCTCCAATGCCTCATTTTTATTAATGTTTTTATATACTGTTGTGACACCATAGTAACCACTGTAGATCACCTTGTATTGTGGTTTTATATGACTTTTTGCGTCACACTTTTCTAGGAATTGTTTTGTTTTGGCTTGCTTTGTTTTGTTTTTCCCTTTAATACAGAAAGGATGGATACATATGTCGAGACTTGTGCACGTGTAGAGCTTATAAACAGTTTATGAGAAACAAGCATATACCACATGTTGAAATGAACAACTACTTTGAAGAAAAAGAGACACTGCAGTACCCAGTGCTGATTCCATAATGTCATGATGTGAAATCCAGCAAAACTATCATTCTTTGTTCAAAGTGATTTTAGCTTATTTTGTATTGTTTAAGTCCAACACACATGAAGGTATGGACAGCTGTTTTGAGGAGAATGAGAGACACTATGACAGCCATTCTTGGCTTCCCTATTGTCTGGTCTTGAAGACCTGAAATGCCTTCCTTGTCCTGCTCTGATCAATTCTATACTATGCTGTTTCATGTGAATTCCCTGTATTTGACAATATGGAAAACTATTTGGAAGAAAACAAGTGTCAATACGATAGAGAGTGAATATCTCCAATTGTCTAGCTTTGAAATTTATGTCCCTTACATTGCTTTATTGTGATCTGCTTTGTTCTGTTTTGTTGTGTTTAATTTTACCCTTTTGATATAATTGCATGTATATTTGAGTGGGTAAGATGGATGACCATATTGCTGTTTCTGTCAGATCTTGGAGCAGAACTGCCAACAGTCTCACTGTTTGAATGCCTACTTTATATGTTTTAACTTTGTAATTTGAACAACTATTTCCAAGAAGTCAGTATGTAATTTGTCAAGTAATAATTTCTTAGGTTTTTTGTTGTTGTCCTTTTCCTTTTTTCCTTGGAATTCTACATTGTTGCTACCGTTTTTCTGTTTTTTTCTCTTTAAATAAAATTTTAAAAAAATAAATAAACTCATTGTGATTAACTGAGCTTTAGAATATGAAAGGAAATATATTTTTGTTCCAATTCCAGAATTATTTAATTTAATTGAGAGTCACCTAGAAAGATAGGATAATTTTAAAACACTCCTCTCAAAGTGAATTGTATTTGAATCAAAACTAAATGTGCAATTCAATGATAAGTACTGAAAATCAAGGCTGATTATTCTAGAATAACAATAAATACTTTTATAATAAACCCTTAAGAGGAGCTTGATAGTATTTTAAGAATAATGTAAGCCAGACAATATATGAGAAACAGGGGTGAAGCTAAGAAATGTTCTCCCAGAATCAGAATAATAATAATTGGGGCATTATCAGATGACTTAGGGCAGTTGTTATTTTAGACTAATGAGGATATTGGCTTGGAGTGTCTTTAGTCTTAGTAGTCCTAGTCTCAGTCTCAGTCTTAGTCTTAGTCTTAGTCTTAGTCTTATTCTTTGTCTTAGTGGCCCTACTTTTGATCCTAGTGGTCTTAAACTTAGTAGGTTGGAGAGAATGGTTCACCCCTGAGATAATAGGAAATAGCAAAAGGGTGATACTAATAATCCCAAGCCTCCCTTTACCTCTTAGGGAAGTATATAAAACTATCCATTGTGGACTTATGTTACCCAATAATTCTTAAAAACTTACTGCTATTTGAGCACCATTTTTTCCTGAACTAATTATTTTTTCATTAAAGGCTATTAACCTGATAAAAATCTGAAGATAACAGATTTATTAATCAGCTTAATTTTCTTGGCAGTTCTCATTCCAATAATTTTCTTTGGTTTCATAAATGTTTCAATTTAATTCAAAATTTTTAAATCATTTCATTACCATATTACTCAAAAGATAGGTTTTCTGTTTTTCAGATACACACAGGTCCATTTCTATTTTTAAAAAAACAACTAGGAATCAGCATGTTGGTGCATACCTGTATCCCCAGTACTCAGGAGGCTGAGGCAAGAAGATTACCATGAGTAAAAAGCCAGCCTGGGCTACATAGGAAGATCCTTTCTCAGAAAACCTAAGAGAAAGAAAGAAAGAAAGAAAGAAAGAAAGAAAGAAAGAAAGAAAGAAAGAAAGAAAGAAAGAAAGAAAGAAAGAAAAAGAAAGGAAGACAAGAAAAATAAAGAGTCAAATTCAATGTTGATTTTATGGGATTAGAAAATTATTGCTGGGACATATTGGAAAGAAACCACTCATTCGGTAACAGGAGTTTTTCTTTTCATTCAATCTTTAAAATTTTTTGTATTATTTTTATTTTTTCTTCATTAGTTTTTTAGGGTGTTTAATAGTTTAATCCCTTTTGTTGTCTTATTTGTTTTCTCTTCTCTTCTTTTTTTTAAAATTTTTTGTCTTTTTGAGAGAGGTGTCACCATGCAGTTCAAGCTGGCCTTGATCATACTTTACAGCCCAGGCTGGTCTCGAATTCATGAAGATTCTCCTGTCTCAGCCTCCTGAGTGCTGGGATTACAGGGATGAGCCACTTTGCTTGGCTTCTCTTATTTTTCCCTTCAACTTTTTTCTCTTCTTTCTTATTATTTTATTACTTCCTCTTTTTGTGCTCTGCTTACCGTTCTTCTATTTCTTGATGTTTTTTTCCTACAACTGTTCTTTTCACTATTAATTTCCTTTTACTCCTCAATCCTCATACCTCATTCTTCTCTCCTCCTTTTCAAATCTCATTTATCTTTCAAATTTGACTGTTTTTATCTTGTTCTCCATTCCCCTCTACCTTTACTAGTATAATACTAAGCTGTATGAATATTTTGATAGCTAGTTAATGTATGCTATTTTTGTTTACCACTCTTCTATTGTAAGTAGAGTTCATTTTGTTCCAGTTTGTAGATATTTACTCTAATGAGTAAATATTTCACTTGCCTTAGTGTTCAGACTTTAGTTGTGGATTCTTTTTTTATGGTTAATGGTGGTACTTTATTGAGCCTTGGGATTTGCCAATATTTTGTTAGTGTTTGATGCTATAATTTGGTGCTAATTTTATTGTTATAGAAAATGAGTTGTTTGCTGCTACTATTAATTGATTTTCCTGGAATTCTAATGTCTGAATTGTGTTGGGATCATTAAGAATACTGTGGCCTATTCTTGGAAAAGTCTAGATGAAATATAGTAAGCAGAGGTGATTGGATGCTAGGAAAGAAGTAAAGACCAGTAGTTAACTACACCCAGAGGAAACAACTGAGAAGTAGACATTAGCTAAAGAAGGATCCATGGTAGAAATAAAACTTTCCACTACAATGAAATCCCAACTCTCAACATATACACCTGCACACACAAAAAAATGGAAATATTAGAAGGCTCCCCAACAAAATGCCTTCAAAATTATTTAGCTCTTCCAAAACTGACCAATGGAACATTAATGAGAAGGAAATCAAATGCTACAGGCATGAATAATTCAAAATTAATACCAAGAGAGATAACAAAACTGATAGTAAGACATTTGAAAAGCTCAAAGTAGAAATATATTGAGCTAAATAAACAATAATCAGCAAGTCTATAGAACACAATAATAAAAAGCTAGAAGAGCTAAAAGAAAACAGTGCAAAATATGAACTGGCAGAGAAAAAAGTTAGAGTCTATAAAATAACTCCAAATAGAAATTCAGTAGATTAAAAATTCTATCAAAAGTATGGGCAGTATAAATGACCAATGTGAGTAAAGTGTCACAACTAGAAGACAGCACTGTGGTCAGTGATTAATTAGAGACACTTTAAAAACAAAAATAAAACATAAAAAATGGATACAACTGCTCCTAGATGATGCAAAGAAGACTAATCTAACATTAACATAATTGAAAAACCAGACAACAGCACAGAATACTTTTTTATTGAAATAATAACAGAAAACATTCCAAATGAGGGGAAAAGAATTTAATATACAGGTAAGTGATGCATCTAAACCAAAATAACCATGATCAGAAAAGAACCTTTGCAAAACTCACTGTAGTCAGAATTCTGGTAGTCTACCACTGAAACAGAATTGTCAAAGTGGTTAGAGAAAATATATGAATCACTTATAAAGGAAAACCCATTAGAATTATAACACACTTCTCAACACTAACCTTAAAGGCCAGAAGAAATTCAAGTGCAACATCTCAAAGAAAATAATGTCCAGTGTAGGCTGATCTGTCCTGCAAAACTATTTTTTAAAATTGATGAAGAAATGAGATAATTTCATGATAAATGACACCTAAAAAATGTATGACCACAAAACCAACACTCCAAAAATTCTCAAATATATCCTTTAAAGAGGCAGTGCAGATAACAATGACAGATACTCTAATACAATGAATACACTAGGAAGGGTGAGCAGTAAAGTAGAAATAAAAGATAGGGAATCACTAATAAGAATTAAGCCAATTACAAGCAGTCAATACCTACCAGTAATAACTCTCAACAGAATAGTCTTAATTCCTCAATCAAAAGACATAGGCTGGAAGAATAGATAAAGAAACAAAATTCAAAGTTACGCATGTTTAACCTCAAAATAAATAAAGTCATAAGCTAAAAATCCAATAATGTAAAACAATATTGAATGCACCAGGATTCCAACAAAAAGTAGGTGTACCTATCCTATATTCAACGTAGATGTAAAGTCAAAACTGATCAAAAGAGGCAAAGAAAGACACTACACATTTGTTAAGGAAATAATTCAACAGGAAGAGATAACAATTATTAAAATATATTCACTAAATAATGAAGCACCCAAATTTATAGAACAAGTAGTAGTGAACCTGAATGACAGAGAAACATCATGGTGGGTTCACTGCTAAATTCTACAAGAACTTCAAGAAAGATCTAATATCGTTAATCCTCAAGCATTTTGACAAAATTGAAAGAGAATGAGTACTCACAAAGTCATTCCTGGAAGCCACCAATATCCTGATTCCAAAATCAAATGAGTTTCAAAAAAAAAGTGAATACTATGCACTAAGCAAAAATCCTCAGCAAGATACTGACAGAATGTAATGAATCAACAAAAAGATCAAATAGCATGACCAAGGAAGATTAAACTCTGGCATGCAAGTATAATCAAAACACACAAATCAACCGATATAATACATCACATGAAAAGAAAGCAAAGACAAAAATCCCATGATCACTCAATAGACCAGAAAAAGCCTTTGACAAAAATTTAACATTCTTTTGATTTTTTTAAAAAAAGATGAACACAGATATACAAGGACATTAACTGAATCTGAGCCATTTATGGCAAACCTGCTGCTGACACCATATTGAATGGGGTAAAGTGAAACTTTTCCCTCCAAAATCAGGTACAAGACAAAGATATCCACTAGCACCACTATTGCACAACATAGTACTCAAGTCATAAGCAAGACCAATAAGGCAGGGGAAAAATAAACATGATTTGTACAAGAAATAAGAGACTTCAAAGCATCATTATTTGTAGATGACATAATCCTATACATAAGCAATCCCAAGAAATTTCACCAAAAATGCTAAAAATTAGTATCCAAACTCAGTAACATACCAGGATACAAAACCAAGACTCAAAAACCAGTAGTGTTTCTGTCCACTAATACTGAACCCCTGAGAAAAAAATTAGGAGAAAAATACCATTCACAATGACACAAAGAAAGATGAAATTCTTAGGGATTAAACTAAGGAAGTAAAAGACCTATACAACAAAACTACAGCACTCTGAAAAACGAAATCCAGCAATCCAACATCATGGGATCTTATAGTATATAGAGCAAGCTTGTAAATTATTAAACTATTTTACACACATTTAGTCATATTTTAGCAAATTAAAAAGATCAGAAAATAGTGGAAAGTTTTGATTATTCAATGCAACAAGTGCTATGTAATGACAAAGGTATAAAAGTTAAACATTCTTTTGCTATTAAATGATGAATATTTGATAATTAAACCCAATCTTATTCATCTGCCTTCTCAAAAATTCCTTGTTACACTCCCTGTTTGTAGACACAACAATTGTACACATACTCACAACTGGACTGAAACAGTTTAATAGGCAGAGGTGTCAACCTTTCATCTCTGTAATTTTTAAGATTTATTCTTTGGGCACAAAAATATAGACCACAAGCCAGTTTGGTAATGTCACACTTCAGAACAATGAATATTTAAAGATATCAATTTTTCTTTTCCAAGCTATTCTCTTCCTATTCTCAGGCCGGGTTGGCACCTTCTCCTTCAGATTCTGTGTCTCTTGCACAGAGGCTCCTTCACTCCTCATCAACCATGAGGCTCTTTAGAGGATTCCATGTCTACTAGGTGTTAAATCTTGGAAGTTACGTAATTGTATAGCACACCTTAATTCCCATTATCATCACTCATAAAAAACGTACTTCTATAAATCACAGAAAAATCTATCACTTCAAATTTCAGATTTTTAATTTCATAAAACATTTTAAAATTAACATAAATATTAAATGAACAACTTAGTGGCAGTATAGACCAAAAATTATCTTTTATTTCCAAGAAAATGTAAAATTTCTTTGAGTCCACAGCAAACCAGTTATTCTCAAACATTTGGTGTATATAAAGGAATAGAGAATTGTTTGCTATAGCTCATTATTCTTACTCTATTACTGTCAACCATAAAACTAACCATTTTAGAAACATATTTGGAAAATTGGTCCTATGATTGATACAATGTGTCAACTTGAGAAGTTTAGAAGTTTCACTAAGAGACTCAGCAGGGATCCAGAACCCTTACTTTGTAAATTTCCTCATGCTGTGCAAGAGGAGGGCACAGAGATTTTATGAATGCTACATCTAATGGGGTGGCAGGGTGGCCTGTGTACAATATAAGGGAGAAGAAGAGGCTTGTTTTCCCCTTTTTGATCTGGCTGCTGCCTTAAAGTGTTGTCCCACTGTCACGCTACCCTGCCTTGGAACCAGCTGATTATGGACTAAAACCTCCAAAAATTATAAGATAAATAAACCTTTTCTCCCTTCATTTTGGATGTCAGGTATTTTGTCCCAGCAGTGAGAGAAAAGTAAAAGTAACCAAGACAATTGGAAATTGTGGTATTAATAAGAAAGGTTTAACAGAAAATTCATAAAGTGAAAATCAATTCTTACACAGGATAAAAGAAAGCATATTTAACATTTGTTAAGGAAATTATTTAAGCTAAGAACTTATTTTAGCAAATAATTTTACTAAAAGAAATACAGCAGTGATTGTCTTAGCTACTTTTCTCATTGCTGAGACAGAATACCTGACACTCAATGTTAAAGGGAGAAAGATCTATTTAGCTCAAAGTTTTAAGAGCTTTCAGTCCATAATTTCTTGGCTTCAAGGCAGGGTTGTATATGACAGAGGGGCAAATATTTCTGGCAACTGGAGGCAGCAAAGCAAAAAGAAAGAGACACAAGCCTCTCTGTCCCTTGTATTGCATGTAGGCTGTCCACCTTAGGTGGGTGTAGCACTCACACCCTTAATCCCAGCACTGGACCATGAATCAATCACAAACTCTAGATTCAGCTATCTCTGAAAAGCTCAACCCTCACAAATTTATGAGGCTTTGGAGGGACATTTAGACACAAACCATAACAGTGATTCACTATGAGACAATAAAATAGAAATAGAACTAATTAAAAGTAAACTCAGGGTAAAACATTTTAGTTGAACCAATAGGAAGAATTTTTTGGCTCCTGCTCTATATGCAAGTAATACTAGGCCTTGTAACTGTGCCACCTACTATGTGGCCTCTATGGGAACAAAATAAGTTCAAAGAGATACACACTTTACAATGTTCAACAACTACCAAAAACTCAAGAAAGTACCTAAGGTAAAAACCAAAAGAGAAACTAGAAATCTTATCAAATTATAGATAGTCTTTTCAGGGTAGGAAAACAACAATTTGCTCACTTAATTTTCATATCTTCAAGGGTCAAAGTCATTATATATCTCTGGTCATTGATATTCCAAAAGTGTAGGAGGTTACAGCTTGCAGAATGTGCTCAAGGTTTTATTTATTTAAGAGTCAGTGTTCTATATCATGTTTTTGTATTATAAAGTTTTTTTGAGGAGACAAAAGTAATCCCCCTCCCCTGTGTTATGTGAAGTGCTTAGTGGCTATGATGATAGAATGAAGTGTTCATGTTATTTTCTCAGTCTGCACTTCTGGTTAAATTTCATTTCCAGAGTAAAGACTCTACCACATAATCTGAGTAGCCATTTTCTAATTCAGACCCATAGTTTGATGGTTTATTTGGATGGCTTTTTGTAATTCTCAAAATGTCCTTGTTGTATGGTTAACAAAACTAGATCCATATGAATATTATTTATTCTTGGAAACCTTAAACCTCTAGGGAGAATGTTGGCTCAAGGCCTTTGTTTGCCAGAAGTATTTTCATCACCTTTATGAGTTTATGCATTCTAAAACTAGGATTCAGAGGACCTTAATTACAGTTCTACTAAATTATCCTGGAGTCCTAATAAACACAGAGACACTACTTTTTCTCCAATATCCCCTAATAGACAATGTTTCTGACAGAAAAATTAACACTGTCTCTGATCTGGTAAGTAAAACAGGCATTAGGGACTATTAAGCATCATACATCCATGACAATAGTCTTTGCTCCTCAATAATGGATTTATGGCTCACTAAATAAAGTTAATCTTTACTGTGGCATTTCTGGCACATAATCTTATCCATTGGATTTGTTCAGTTATATCCTAAAAACAAAAAACCACATTTCTTTTGAAAGTCATTAGAATATTGAAATGAATATACATATGTAATTATTTTAGTATTCTTTTCTTTATGAAGTAAAAGGGCAAATCACTGATATTACCTAGTAGAATTCTGCATGTGAAACAATTTCTCAGATGTTAAAGGTTGAATTTGTCTTTAGAAGAACCCAATCTATGTCAAAAGATTCTCTTCACTACAATTAAGTTTATTGGTATAGTTTAGATGCAAGATGATCGCATGCATCATAGGAACTTTGCATGTGTACATGATATATCTTCGTCTTTTCCCCACTTCCTTTACCTGTCTTCAACTCATCTTTCTCTGGTTATTTACAAACCTTAATTTCCATTTTATCCTTTTTGCTCATTTCTTTCTTTTCATTTCCATCCCCAACCCCTTTCCTTTTAAACAGTTACACAATATCTATGATACATTCTGGTTCCTGTTTACACTTTCAGTATCATGTCAGAGAGACAATGTGATATTTGCACATATGTGTCCAATTTATTTCTCTTAAAGAGTATGGTCTAAAGATGCATCCATTTACTGAGGGCTGTCTCAAGTTTTAACATTCTTTACAACTGAGTAGTACTTCAATGCAAAAAAAAAAATCTTTTTATCCACTTATCAGTTGATGAGTTGTTTCCACCATTTAGCTATTACAAACTGTGCTGCTAGAAACATAGGTGCACATATATCACTGTGCTATGATATATTTCATTGTTTGGGGAAGATACTTAGAAGAGGAATAACTAGGGTAAATGGAACCTCTTGTCCTAGTTTTCTGAGGAATCTCCACACTGATTTCCACAGTGATTGCACCAGTATATACTCCCACCAACTATGGAGTTCCTTTTTTCCCACAGACTTTCTGACTTTGTTATTGGTTGATTTCTTGATAATATCCATTCTTTCTTGAGTGAGGTGGAATCTCAAAATTGTTTCAATTTGCATATCCCAAATGATCAATGAACATTTCTTCAGCTACTTATTTGCTATTTGTACTTCATATAAGATCCCCATTTTTGGACTAGGTCTTTAAATTTGAGGGCTCTGATTTTTTTCAATTCTGTATATATTCTCAGTATTAGTTGTTTGTCTAAGAAACAATTGTTTAAGATATTTTCAATTCTGTGAGTTGTCTTTTTACTCTGTTGGTGAGATCTTTAGCTGCACAAAAGCTTTTTTTTTAAGGTAAGAAAGATAAAAATAACAATGAAATAGTTTCAAAACAGGTTGGAAAGACAGTTATAATAATTAATACATTGTGCATGGTTGTCTTCATAGTAGTTATTCAGAGTACAAGTTGTTGAAATGATATCTTTTCCAAACTAACAAAAACTTGATTTTCAATGAAGTAAGAGAAACTAGATGTATAACTATCTTAACTATCTTGTTTATACATGTCTTTTTTTCTTTTTCTCTTTCTTCCTTTCTCCTTTCCTCATCATGATTTGTCTTTTCTTTTGAAGAGTTTCTTCCCAATTCAGGGTATCTATTATACATTTTGTATCTTATATACTCATTCAGTTTCTCACACTAGTGAGACAAAACAATGTTTTTTCATATGGGCCTGATTTATTTCATTTGTGAGTATCGTCTCTAGTTGCATCAATTTACTTATAAAAGACTCCAGTGCATCTTTCTTTATGGCTGAGTAGTATTCCTGTATATCAAAAAATCACATCTTTTTATCCATTCATTGGTTGATGGGAATTTGGGTTGTTTCAAATATTTGGCTATTACCAATTGTGTTGCTATAAACAAAGGTGTGCTTATATGACTGTGGTATGTTGTTTTCAGTTCTCCTGAGAATATACCCCGAAAGGGAATAGCTGTTGCAAATGAGACCACCAACCCTAGTTTTTAAAGAAATCTCCACACTGACTTTCATATAGGTTACACTTATCTACACTGCTACCCACAGTAGAGAAGAATCCATTTTTCCCCACATCCCCTTCAACATTTGTTTTTGGTTGATTTTTTGATGGTAGCCATTCTTTCTAGAGTGAGATGGAAACTCAATGTTGTTTTATTTTGCATCTCTCAAATGACCAAAAGTGTTGAACATTTTTTCTTGTATTTATTTGCCATTTGAATTCCTTCATCCTAGAAGTGCATGTTCATATCAGATGCTTATTTTTGAACTGGGATTTTTAATTTGGGGGTATGATTTTTTTCAATTCTTTATATGTTCTAGATATAAGTCCTTTGCCTGTGTGGAAACTGGCTATAATTTTCCCCACTCTGTGAGTTGTTTTTTAATTCTGTTGTGATTTCTCTTGTTGTGCAAAAGCTTTTTAATAAGGTAAGATTCCACTTGTTGATTTTTTGTGGTATTTCCTTTGTAGCCTGGGTTTTGCTTATGAAGTCTTTGCCTATACTTATATATTCAAGATTTCTATCTATTTTCTCTTCCAGTAGATTTAGTGCTTCTGTTTTAATATTTAGAAATTTGATTTATTTTTACCTTAGTTTAGTGCATGGTGATAGACATAGAACTACTTTTAGTCTTCAGCAGGAAAGCCAGTTTTTCCAGAACCATATATTAAAAAGACTCTTTCTTCCAGTGGACATTTGGGTCCTTTGTCAAAGATAAGGTGGGTAAATGTTTTTGGAGTTGTGTCTCCATCTCTTATTCTGTTCCACTGATCCTTGTGCTTGCGTGTGTGTGTGTGTGTGTGTGTGTGTGTGTGTGTGTGTGTGTGTGTGTGTGTTTAGTCAATACCATGCTGATTTTATCACAGTAACTTTGTAGTATAATTTCAGGTCTGGGATTGTGATGCCCCCTGACTTTTCTTTGTCACTCAGAATTTCTTTGGCTATTCTAGGTCTTTTCTGGTTCCAAATGAATTTTAAGAATGTTTTCTCTAGATCTATGAAGTATGCTAATGGTGTTTTGGTTCCGATTGTGTTAAATCTCTATAGCAATTTGGAAAGTATGGCCACTGTTATGGTTAATACATTGTTTCAATTTGAGAAGTTCAGTAGTTTAACTAAGTGACTCAGCAGGGAGCCAGGGTCCTTACTTTGCAAATATCCTCAGCCTGTGCAAGAAGAAGTCACTGAGGTGATGTGAGTGCTGCACTCCCCTTTTTTCTTTTCTGCTTTGGCTGTCTTCTGCTGCCTTGAAGTGTTGCCCTTGTATCATGCCACCCTTTCTTGGAGCCAGCTGATTATAGATGAAACTTCCACAAACTATGAGATAAACAAACCTTTCCTTCCTTAATTTTGGGCATCAGATATTTTGTCTCAGCGATGAGAGAAAAGTAACCAAGACAGCCATTTTCACTACATTGGTTCTTCTAAGAACAAGGGACATCTTCACATTTTCTGAGATCCTCTTCTTTTTTAGGTTACTGTAATTTTCACTGTACAGATGTCTCCTTTGTTAGATTGATTCCTCAGTATTTCATGTTTTAGATGTTATTGTGAAGGATGTGCTTTCCCTAATTTCTGTTTCTGTGGGTTTGTCACATGTGTGCAGAAATATTATTGATTTCTGAGTGTTAACTTTGTATCCTGGTACACTACTGAATTTGGATATTAGATCTATGAGGTTTTTTGGTACCGTGTTTGGAGTCTTCTATGTAGAGTATCATGTTATCTTCAAATAACAATAATGTAATTTTTCCTTTCCTATTTTTATTCCTTTGATTTGTTTCTCTTGTCTAACTACTATTGTAAATGTTTCCACAACTATATTGGATAAAAGTGGTTATATTGTGTCAATATTCTTTAGGGAGTTTGGCCTATAGTTTTCTTTTTTGGTTCATGTCTTCCTTTTTTGGTTGGTATATAGTGATATTTGTGTCTTTTGATCTATTGGTTTTGGAATCAGGATAATATTTGTTTCTAGGAATGATTTTGGAAGTAATGCTTCCCTTTCAATTTCTTCAAAGAGTTTCAGCATTAGTGGCACAAGTTCTACTCTAAATTTCTTGTTGAATTCAAAAGTGAATCTTTCAGGGTCTCAAATTTTCTTTGTCAATAAATTTTTAATTACATTTTCAATTTCATTGACTGATATCAGGTTGTTTAAAATTTATATATTTTTATTTAGTTTTGACATTTTGATTATTTCTATAAATCTGTTCATTTCTTCTGCATTTTCCATCTTATTAGAATATAAGTTCTCATAGCAGGTATTGATGATATCCTGGATTACTCTAGAATCCATTGTGATTTCCTGCTTTCATTCTTAGTTGCTAGATTTTGTGTTTTTTTTCCTTCCTCTTTTTGATGGCTAATTTATTCTTTCAAAGAACCGACTTTATGATTCATCAATTTTTGTATTGTTTTCTTAGTCTCATTGCATTAATTTCTGCTCTTATCTTATAATTTCCTCTTTTGTACAGCTTGGATTTGCATTTTCTTCTGGACAGGACTTGAAACCATACTCTTAAGCAAAATAAACCAAACTCACATGTGTAAATACCATATAGTCTCCCTAGTATGAGAGTTGATAAGAGTATATAAGATTTTATGGTAAGCATGAGTCTCCATCTCATAGCTTTCAAGACTTTCAATGTTTTCATTCATCAGTTGGAATGGTTTTATTCTGTTTTGTTTGTCTATATCATGCATGATAGTATGAACAGCTGTTTTGAAGAAAACAAAACATTATGACAGCTATTGCTGATTTAATATCATCCTTCTTAGAAGTCTTACCATGCTTCTATTCCTCTACTACCATTGGTTCTATCTAACACATTGTGTCTTATTGGGATTTGAATATCTGTGATAGTATAAACAAAATTTTTTATTGAAAATGAGATATTATAGTATCTATTGATCATTTTCTATTTTTCGGTTCAGAAAGCCCTGTAATTCCTTCATTCTTTGAATGGTTTTATACTATTTTTGTTATGTTTGATATTATTGTATTTGAAACTATGCTCAACTATAGCAGAGAAAGAAATATTGTGATAGCTACTGTTAATGTCCGGTTGTCTTAATGTAAAGTACTGTGTTGCCTATGTTGTCCTGTTCTGATCTGCTCTGTTTTGCCCTCTTTTGTTTTATTCTTTTTAAAATAGATTTTTAAAAAAAAGAAAAAAATAAGGGTTTCAAATCATGATACAGGATTAACAATGGCCATAGCCTTCCCTATTTAGACAATTCCTCCCCCTTTCACTTTCCCAGGTGCACTGTACATTTTGTATTCCACTAACTCCTTTAGTTTTTAGATTAGCGAGACAATGCGCTATTCACCTAAGTGATTCTGAACCTTTTTAGCCCTGAGCTTGGTCTCAACTTGTATCCATTTACCTACAAGAGCCTCAAGATTTTCCTTCCTTATAGCTGAGTAGTCCTTTGCATAAAAGTGACCTGTCTTTCCAACAATCTGCAGTTGATAGTTGAGATATCCCCACTTTTTTCTGGTTCCCTGTCACATAGAGCATAGTTTTCTTATCTTTGACTTTCAGTCTATAAACTGTCTTTCAGATTATGTTTCTTACATAGAGCATCTTGATGGACCTTATCTCCTGATCCACTCTGTGTTTCTTTTTATTAGTGTACTGAGGTCATCCATATTAGTGATTATGGCCAACCTTCTCTGCCTCATCTCTGCCATGCTATTTTTCTGCCATTGTTTGTCTACTTTTCCCCTTCATTCCACTGTCTGCCTGCCCCATTCGGTGAGCCCCCTCTGCCGCTGTTCCTGAAACAATGGTCTTTTATCTCTCTCTCTCTAGAATATCTGTCCTTCAGTATTTTTTGTAAGGTTGGTTTGGTGGTCACGAACTCCCACAGTTCTTCTTAGTCATGGAAGCATCTTGTTTCTCTGTTAATTTTCAGAGATAGTTTTGCAGGGTACATCAATCTGTGTTGGAGGTTATTTTCTTTCAGGGCTTGGAATACTTCACTCCAAGTTCTTCTTGATTTGATGGTTAGTGTTGAGAAGTCTGTTGTGATTGTGACAGGTTTTCCTTTATAGGTGATCTGCTTCTTTTCTCTGACAGCTTTTAATATTCTGTTCTTGTGTTGAATTTCTGGGATTTTGACTATTATATGTCTGGGTGTAGAACTATTTTGGTTAAAGCTGACTGGACTTCTGTATGCTTCATTTATCTTAATATTATTTCCTTTTCCTATGTTTGGGAAGTTTTCTTTAATAATTTCTGTAAATAGCCTTTGTATTTCATTTTTGTTTACCCCTGATTCTTCACTCACATTTTTTATTCTTAAGTTATAGATCCTCTTGTCATCTTCTACCCTTTGTATTGTGACTTCCTGGTTCCTTGTTTTTTTAAGACATTTTTCCTTTTGCAATTGCAAGTTGCAAACCTGTCTTCAAGGTTTTATCTTTAGTTTCTTTCAAGCAGATTTGCCAGCTTTCAATGGAGTTTTTAATTTCCTGGTAATGTCTTTGAATCTGTTTCATGTATTCTATTTTTTTATATTCTTCATGGAAGGTTTCTCTCCCTTTTTCTATGTTCCTCTATTCTTCCATCTATGTCTTCTTTAGAGGTGCTTAACATTTTTTTATTATTTTTCTTGTATCTTCCTTTACTTCTAATAGCATTTCTGTTTTAAGTTCTTTTATAGTTTCATGAAGTTGTTTCTTTATGTCAGTTGTTCTTACTTCAGAAACTGAAGGTGTGTGACTCCCAATCTCTTCTGTGTTTACCTTTCCTAGACCAGTACTGCTTGGGTTGGAGGCCAGAGACTGCCCTTTGTTTCTTCCTCTTGTTATGTTCCTGGTTTTTTCCAGAAAAATGGGTAGTGGGGTCCCCAGAACTTCCTGTATGGGCTACGGTTACTCTGAAGCATGCTGGTTAGGGATTTCTGCTGTTTGCTGCTTTCCCCAATCTGCTGGTGAGTACTGGAGTATAATTAGGGGTGGGGCCCCTCCCTCCTGAGTTGGTTAACCACAGGGAGTCTTCACCACATTAGTGTGTGCCACGTGGGCAGGGTTGGTTAGCGATAACTTTAGGGAAACCTCAGCCTTGGGTATTGAACTGCTCACAGGGGTGGGACTCAGTCCAAGCAATTTTCACCAATCTGCTCTGCACTAGCAGTGGCTGAATGAAACCAGCTACAGTTCTGGTTCTGGGCCAATCCTGCCTGACTCCAAAATGACACACAGCCAATCGCCCACCTCCACTGGAGGACTGAGTTCCCCACACTCACCACCAACCAGTGCAGTTCTCCAGTCCACTGCTCCCCTCCACCACTGTGTCCCCCTGTCAAGCCCTTCCAGCTTGCCAGCCAGCCACTTCACTGTCACCATGTTTCTCTGGATTCCAGTGGCACTTCTCACACAGTGGGACTAGCTCTGATAAAAGTGCCTCTGGCTACTGCCTTCTGTTTAAGTTTTTCTTTTCTTTTCTTTTCTTTTATTCTCTCTGTTGGCTTTGATTCTCACTTTAGTTTCTTCCTGGATCAAGGAGACTCATTTCTTTCCTTTTGGTCTTCTCCAAAATGCTATAGTCCAGCATCTGGGCTGTTTCTCTTAGAGAGGCTATTTACTCTGCTGCTTACTGTTCCACCATATCCCAAGAATCCCCAACTTCTGGTTTTCTTTACCACCTCTAAATTCATTTATTTAATAATTTTTAAATCTTGCTATACATTTTTAGAGTTATATTCTTAAAGGCATCTTCAAATCATCTCAAGTTGCAAACTAACCTGTTACTATTGAGGAGGGCCCATCACCACCGAAGAATTGAGTGACACTCAGAGAAATGGAGGGAACCAGTTTATCAGAAGACTCAGAGGAGTTAGGTGCCCCAAGTCTGAAACTTGAGTATTTCTTGTTATTTCTTTGTATAGGAGTTTTAGATAGGAATGCATAGGTTGAGTTACAAAGGCAGAATGGGGTATGGCTAGACAGTTATTTTGTACTTGCTAGCCATTTCCATCTTAGGTTTAAGTTTCCCAAAGTTTTTTTTATTCTCATTATTTACCCCTTTGATGCCCTGTAAGATGTTATAGAGCATCACTATCTCCCAGGGGGCTATAGAGATAGAGTGTCATGATCTAAGGGGTGACCCATCTAGTGTCTGTGTTCTCTGTGAATATCAGTAGAGTACTCAGGAGACATAGCCCTATTATCACAAGTAAAAGGATGGTCATCAATGGCCCTGCTGATAGCAGGAGCCTTTATTATGTTCATTGACCTGGTATCCATTTTCAGTTTTCTCCTAGTTATTCCCTTCTGCAATGAATTCTGCCTCTCAGTTCCCTAACTTTGTACCTGACTGATATATATAATAGCAGCATTATTTTCCTAGGAATATGTGTGTACCACTCTTCTCTGTGATGGAGTCTATGGCATGCCTGTTTTGCAGAATTGCAGTTGCCAGTGAATTAATCTAGCTTTGCAGGGAGAAAAGTGAATTGCCACTTGTTCTATGTCATTGTTCAGTTCCTTGGACAGCCAATAAGATAACCATATTGACATCCTGATTCCTTCTAACCTACCCTAACTTCAGCAGCTCTTCCTGAGCCAGTTAAAACTGAGGCTAACGAAATTCTTTTCCTGGGTGAGTTGCTACCAAAGTGCAGTATAGATGGAGATTTCAGGAGTGAGGAAAATCTGGACACATGTGTCCACCCACTTTACCTGCAGGTAGCAATAAACTGTGTCACTACATAGGTAGAACACACCAGAGGGGCTGCACTGGGTCTCATTATTTGGCAACAGCTGACTGTAGGAGCAGATTGAGTAGGGTATGGATCCTAGGGACCCATTCTTTGGACCAGTCTGAGGGCTATGAAGGCACTTCGTGTTGGCCCTTGAACTGTCAAGGAGGATCATAGTGGTCATCAACCTTATCAGTACACTCACATTTAGTACTAGGGATTTCTCAGAGATTTCTCAAATTGTCTGTATCCAGGGTTCCCTTACAGGTGCTTCTGTGGAGGGGCAAGAAAAGTCAACAAAACTAGGGTCCCATGCTGTGGAGCAAAGTAAAGGTAGCATTTAAGATCCTCTAAATCTAGGAGACAAGGATGGTAAAGTGGGGCAGCTGGCAGAGGCTGGACAGATCTATATGCCTATAGGGTTATTGTTGTTCTTAGTTCAAGTTTTTCAGCTGCTTCCAAACCTCTTGTTTTTTCTACTTGTTTTTTCTATGCCCTGTATTATATCTGCACCCCTGTCAGACATGCTGGTATTGGTCACATAGGTCTACCAGCTGATTTTTTTTCATATTGGTCCTAACAGGTCGACCATACACCTATGCTTTGATCAGACCAGAAGAGTATACGCTTGGGACTTTGGTTACTGGTATATTGACACAAGGTGGTCTTTTGGTAGCAACTGGCCAGCATGTATGTATAGGAGCTGAATCCAGTAATGCTGGACCTCCCCACAGTCATTGGGTTATTACAGGCTTTGGGGCACTGGACAAATATAGATTGGGATGTCATTACTACCCAGCTAATCCAGGGCCTGAGGACTGATAGCCTGGGCCACATACTGTGACTGGGGGTTGAGGGAGGCTAAGATCTTTAAGTAGAGGTAGTCTGGGGGAGATGAGGAGTCACTAGATGGCTGAAAAGAAGCAGTTAAACCCATAAGAAGAAGGTTAGGGCCAGCAGATAGCTTCTGCCTTGTGTTCAATAGGCTGGGCCAACCTCAGCTAGGGCTATAGCAAAGAGCAAGGTTACTGACCCAAGGGTTGATAAAGAAAACCAGGGGTGGTAATTCATTACAATAAGCCTTCACTGGGGATGGCCTCCCATGAATGGCATCCTTGAGCTTCTGCCATGCATAGACTAGTCAGCCTCCCATTTAACTACAGCAGGACTGTGTTTTGGCAGTATCCTCAAGATTGCATTACATCTAGGCATTCTCTGCCAGAGTCCAGTTTTCAAGCGGTCTTACAGATCAGGGTGAGTGGTCCAGGTGGCTGAGAGGTCCTCAGGGTAAGACTTTTCCAGTCTCAAGTGGTGTACCCTAGGGACAATACTTGCAACTATAACAAGTAAAACAGTGTGAGGCCCTGTCCAAACTGGTAGGCTAAAGGGATTCCTTTTTCCAGTTTTTTATTTAGACTGAGTTCTCTGGCAGAAACAAATGTGCAGTGCTGCCTGAAGAGATTAGAATTCTCTGAAGTACAACTTTATTTATGTAAGAGACCACTTTTCCTAGGGGCTGTAATTTAGCAGTCAGATTTGATTCTGCTAGTTGACTGACATCTCCTTTGAAGGCTCTAATTATGAGAGGAACCTTCCAAACATAATTTCATAGGGGGAGTCGCTGGATGGCCTCAGCACACATCTGGCCTACAGTAGGGCCCTTGACAACATATCAACCCAGGATAGGTAAATTTCCTGACAGAACTTGGCTAGAATGATTTTTAAGATGCAATTCATATGCTCTATTTTCTCTGAACTTTGAGGTTTCTATGCCACATAGAGATTCTATATGATCATCAGCAGATCCATAAGAGTCCATGGTATTTTTGCCATGAAGGCTGCTCCATTGCCACTCCTGATAGTGAGGGGGCATTCCATACCAGAGAATTATTTTTCCCAGCAAGACCTTGGCTATTCCAGGAGCTGGGTGGCATCCATACCAGCAAGATCCCGAAACTTCTGGAGTTTCCTGCAGATATCAGAAGTCAAATGGGCCACAAAAGTGGCATTTACTATGTTTAGGGTAGAAAGGGGTGAAAGTACAGAATGTTTCACAGATCTGCTCGGAAAGTACCCAAGTTATTCATCCAATTTCTGTGCTACTGAGGTGACCTTTGACATTTTGGTGGGCTTTTTGAACCCTTCCCAGGTTTCTCTGAGGATTGCCTCCCAGTATCATAGGATGGCAGCTCTTCCCTTTTCTGAACTTTAGTCCCACTCTGGCTTACTGTTGAGAGCTGCTTTCTTTGACAAGTCTTTGGGATCTAATATCTTGGCTGGAGCTTGACCTTGGAGTCATTTTCTTGCCACCATGAGGACTCTGTCTCTCAGTATGGAAGAACATGAGGAGAAGCTGTCAGTGGTCATTCTAGGTAGGTTGGTGGATCTGAAAAATGGATTCCATGAGGTCCTAAGGGCCTGGGGCTTCACTCAATGGGTTGGGGTGTGGTGTTTCAGGTTCAGAAAGCAATGGTGCTGAAGGGCTGGTAATAAACCATGACCTGGCCAGACTGCTCAGTTCCATCATACCTTATGTGTGCAGGTCCCTGAGCCTCACGAAGGGGCAGTGGAGAGTTTGAGGTTGTGCTGTGCATAGCCCTCAAGCAAGGGGCTCATCTGTGTGGCCCGGCTCAGCAGAAGCAGTAGCAGCAGTGGTGGTGGTGAGATCAAGGAGATCTGGCTGAGTCAGAGGATCTGGTGAGTGAAGACTGTTGGGGAAGGTCAGCAGTAGAAGCACAGATGGTGGTGCAGGAGAATATGACAGAAGGTGAAATTCCTCCTTGGAAGAACCCTGGTGAATTAGCTTCTTTTGGTCCATTGAGGCTTGGTCTGGGTACTGGGCAACAAAGACAGTGCTCTGTCTCTTTTTATTCACTCAGACTAAAACACAAGCTGGGAGCATTTTAGTAATCTCCAGCCAGGTGTCAATATACCTGGTCAGGGTAGTCTGGTCTGCCAGTGACCATGCTACAAATTGCTCTGACTGTATGGACAGCCGGGGTCCCTTTGGGAGGCCACTCAACCTGGAAGTGAGGCCTGTCTACCTCATACCAGTCCACAGTTTGGCAAGCTTTAATTTATCACCATATTTGCCACTGAATCCCACCCTAAAATTTTTTATCATGCAATCTAGGATATCTGGTTTGCTTTGTGTAGGCCCCATATTCTTTTTTTTTTTTTTTCTTTTTGTGCCGGGGATCAAACTCACGACTTCACGTTTGCCAAGCAGGCACTTACGTCACTGAGCTAAACCCCCGGCCCGTAGGCCCCATATTATAAATTTCACACTTTTTGTGTGGTGTTACCACAGACAAGGAACAGGAGTATCCCAAAGGATGCCACTCAAATATTCACCTGGCTGCATCCCTTGTAGGAACCTAAGTATATCTTGGCTATTGTATTGTATATTGTATAAACCCAGGCCTGGTCAGTCCTCTATGATAGAGGATGGATTACCATTATGCTATACAATATTGCCACAAAAACACAGGTTAGGTCCTAGTTGGACTCCACAACTTGCACCGTGGAGTCACAGATATATCCACACTCATTCAGAGGTTATCATGTTCCTCCCCTCTTTATGGCAGATCCCAGATTGGGATCTCTAGCATGAGAACTGGGGGGTGATCAGACTCCTCTTTCATCCATAGAAAGATCTGACGGAGGATGGGCTCGAGGGTCTTATGTTAACCAGAAAATCCCATATTTCAGTCCATCTTTCCATCTAGGCCAGTCAGAAGGCTGAAGCACATGTAGACATCCTTTCCCAGGGAAGGTGGCATGTACAGCATTGAAGTTTCCTAGGAAGGGCACACCACTCTGAGCTGGTGGCAAAAGGGGCCAGCACAACCAGCTTCCTGGTCAGGGAACTAGATGATGCAGTGAACCTGTTACCACTGAAGAACCAAGGGGCACTGAGACATGTGGAAGGAACAAGTTTATTATGCCAGCAGACTCAGGGGAGATAGACACCCCAAAGTCTCAGCCCTGAGATTTTGATGTTTCTTTACAAAGGTGTTTTACACAGAACACACAGGCTAAGTTATAAAGGCAGCGGGCCATGGTTAGACAGTTGTTTTGTGCTACCCAGCCATTTTAGTCTTAAGTTTCAGTTTCCAAAATATTGTTCTCTTCATCATAACATGTGATATGCTATGTCAAAATGGCTTAGATCAAAGGCCAGTTTTTCTTTTCAACTTACAAAATGAAAAGAAAGCCTATACAGGAGTAGTGCAATATAATTTTCTATCCTGGAAAGATCAAACAATAAAGCTTCTGGATGAAGTGCAATGTCTTTTTCCAAAATGAATATGGCAGGATTTTGTTCCTCCTAGAGTTTGGATCTAGAATGACCCCTAAGTCCTATGTGTTAAAGGCTTGGTCCCTAGCATAATGCTACTGAGAAGTAGTAGAACCTTTAAGAAATGGTCTCTGTGGTCAGTCTTCCAATCAGTAGTGGTGTGTCCACAAAAGAGACTATGGAACCCCCATCTTTTGCTTTTTTTATCTTTGATTATTTTTTTAACTTTATTTAAAGAGAAAAAAATAAACAAAACAGAATAAATGGTAGTAACAATACAGAATTCCAAGGAAAAAAGGAAAAGAACAAAAAAACACTAAAAAATCATTACATGATAAATTACATACAGCAATCTTGGAAATAGTTTTTCAAATTACAAAATTAAAACATGCAAAGTAGACATTCAAACAGTGAGACTGTTAACAGTTCTGCTCCATTATCTGACAAAAACAGCAATATGGTCATCCATCTTACACACTCAAAAATACATGCAATTATATCAAAAGGGTAAGATTAAACACAACAAAACAGAGCAAAGCGGATCACAAGAAAGCAATGTAAGAGACATAAATTTCAAAGCTAGGCAATCAGAGATATTCACTATCTATCATACTGACTCTTGTTTTCTTCCAAATAGTTGTCCATATCTTCACATACATGGCATTCACACGAAACAACATAGCATAGAACTGATCTGAACAGGAAGAGGAAGGTGTTTCAGGTCTTCAAGACCAGACAAGAGGGAAGCCAAGGATGGCTGTCATGGTGTCTCTCATTCTCTTCAAAACAGCTGTCCATACCTTCATGTGTGTTGAACTTAAACAAAACAAAACAAAACAAGCTAAAATCACTTTGAACAAAGAATGATAGTACTGCTGGATTTCACATCATGACATTATGAATCAGCACTAGGTACTGTAGTGTCACTTTTTCTTCAAAGTAGTTGTTGATTCCATTATGCGTATAGAATTGGTTCTCATAAACTGTTTATAAGCTCTACACATGCATAAGTCTTTACATGTATATCTATCCTTTCTGTATTAGAGGCAAAAACAAAACAAAGCAAGATAAAACAAAACAATTCCTAGAAAAGCATGAGGCAAAAAAGTCACATAAAACCGCAATACAAAGTGATCTACAATGGTTACCATGATGTCTCACCAGTATATAACAACATTAATAAAAACAAAGCATTTCAGACACTATGAGACTTCAAAATCAGGTAATAATCAAACCAGAGTGGGTATCTTAGTGAATCTTGTCATCTTCAGTGTAGTTGCCTATATTCTCAGACTTGATACTATCAATCATAACAGATTTGAATAAAATCAGTTAATACAAAATAGCAATATAACAAACCAGATTCAAATAAGATCAGTCATAATAAGAAAGTATAAGTTATACAGAGTTTCAGATTAAGTTGATAGGAAATTAAGGATGATTATCTTAATATTTCCTGCTATTTCTGGGATAGCTGACCATGCCCTCAAATCTAGTGTAAGTAGACAAACTGGAACAGCATATAATCCATCTAAGCAGAGTGGTGAGAATAATGTAGATTTTAAATCTTGTTACTCTATTAACAATATCCTCTACCTTCCTTTTTTAGACACTTCCTCCCCTTTACTCCCATAGGGTACACTGCTTATTTTAGGTCCCACTAACTCCCTCAGTTTTTAGACTGGGGGGAGCAACCTGCTATTTATCCTAACTGGTTCTGAACCTTATGACTCCTGGGCTTGATCTCAAGTTGTATTCCTTTACCTATAAAAGCCTCAAGATTTTCCTTCATTATAAGCTGAGTAATTCTCTACTGCACAAAAATATCCTGTCTTTTCAACATATCTGCAGGTACTGGTTGAGTTGCCTCTATTTCTCTCTGGTTCCCTGTCACATAGAGCATTGTTTTCTCGTATTTTACTTTCTGTCCATAAACCCTCTTGCAGGTTAATTATGTTTCCTATACAGAGCATCCTGATGGACCCTATCTCCTGACCTACTTTGCTTGTGTTTCTTTTTGTTAGTATATCGAGGCCATCTATATTAGAGATTACAGCCAATCTCTGCTTCATTTTTGCTATTCTATTTTTCTGCCATTGGTTATCTATTTTTCTCTTTCATTCCACTGTCTGCCTCATTCATTGAGGCCTCTCTGCCACTGTTCCTGAAATCCCCATATTCTTTTTCTCTCTCTCTAGAATGTCCTTCAGTATTTTTTGTAGGGTTCAATTGGTGGTCACTAATTCCCCCAGTTCCTCTTTGTCATGGAAGCATCTTGCTTCTCCATTAATTTCTAGAGAGAGTTTTGCAGGAAACATCAATCTGGACTGGAGGTTGTTTTCTTTCAGGGCATGAATTACTTCACTCCAAGCTCTTCTTGATTTGATGGTCTGTGTCGAGAAGTCTGCTGTGATTTTGATGGGTTTTCCTTTATAGGTGAGCTGTTTCTTTCCTCTGATGGCTTTTAATATTCTGTTCTTATATTGAATTTCTGGGATCTTGATTATTATGTGTCTGGGTGTAGCTCTGTTTTGGTTGTGGGTGGCTGGAGTTCTGTATCCTTCATACATCTGCATATCATTTCCTTTTTCTATACTTGGGAAGTTTTCCTAAATAATTTCTGTGAATAACCTTTGCAATTCCTTTGTTTTGACTTCTGCTTTTTCATTCACATGCTTTATTCTTAAGTTATAGATCCTCTTGTCATCTTCTAATCTTCCTATTGTTACTGTCTGTTCCCTCGTTATTTTTAAGAGATCTTCCCTTTCATGATCACACATTGCAAGCCTGTCTTCAAGTTTTGATAGTCTA
Source organism: Dolichotis patagonum (assembly GCA_004027295.1). Classification (NCBI taxonomy): domain Eukaryota; kingdom Metazoa; phylum Chordata; class Mammalia; order Rodentia; family Caviidae; genus Dolichotis; species Dolichotis patagonum. The sequence goes on along the minus strand of PVJX010007031.1, from coordinate 25,477 downwards.
TCTTTAGTTTCTTTCAAGCAGTTTTGCCAGCTTTCAATGGAGTTTTTAGTTTCTTGGTAATCTCTTTGAATCTGCTTCATGAATTCTAGGTTTTCTTTATATGCTTCATTGAACATTTCTCTCCTTTTTTGTTCCTACATTCTTCTATCTGTGTCTTCTTGAGAGGTGCTTAGCCTTTTTTCATTAATCTACTTATCTCTTGCTTAACTTGAATTAGTATTTCAGTGTTGATCTTGTTTATGAGGTCCCAAAGATATCTCTTTATGTCCACTGACACCATATTTGATGTTGCATGTTTGCTGCCCTCAATCTTTCATATTTACCTCTCCTGGATCAATATTCTCAGGGTTGGGGGATGGGGGCTTTTTCATATTTCTCTCTCTCTTGTCATGTTTTTGGTTCCTTCCATACAAGTGTATAGTGTAATTCCCAGCCCCTTTTCTTGTTGGTTAGGGTTCTTCTGGATCACACAGGCTAGGAGTTTCTGCCCTCTCCAGTCTGCTGTCAGAGACTGAAGTGCAAGCAAGGGCAGTCAGTGTATACTGGCTCCTCCCCTCCAGGCCAGTCAACCTTTGAGGGCCTTCACTGCGTCAGCATGTGCCATGTTTAGGGAATTGGTTTGGGATGACCCACTGGGCCCAGCCAGGGGTGTGGCCCAGGCCAAGCAGATCTCACCAATCTGCTTGGTGAGGGGAGCAACCAACTGAAACCACTTCCTTACTGAGTTAGGGCTGTCCTGCCCAACTCCAACATGTCATCCAGTTGATCACCCCTTTCTCATGGGAGGGTCTTATTCCCAGCACTCACCACAGGTTGATGTCGGTCCCTGAGAACTGCTGGGCTCTCTGACCTCTGACTTCAGTGCAGCTGAGGTGCAAATGCATGGTGCCTCTGGGTGGGCTGCGTGCAGGGCCGGTTTCAGCCGAGTCATGTGCAGAGTGGTTCAGCTCCACTCTTGGGGCCGCTCAAGCCTGTCGCATCAGCATGGATTTGGATGCTCAGGTCAATCTCGGGCACGAATTCAGGCAGCTCAGCGAGAGCACCATGCTTCCTTCTCTAATGGTAGCCCCGGGACTTCATATTCGAGCAGCTCCTTTCCCTTCAGTTTCTTCCTGGGTTGAGAGAATCCATCTCCCTCTGTTTGGGTCTCTCCAGGGTGTTCTATTCTGTCATCTGAGCTGTCTCTCACAGAGAGGCTCTGTATCCTGTTACCTACCCATCCACCATCCTTTTCTCCTTTCCTCTTTTGCTTTTTTAAATGTTTCAGCCATGAACATTTTCTCTGCCATTTTCTCCCTTACCACAAACATAAAAGCCATGGAACTCGATATCTCTGGGGATAGATCAAGAATTTCATTTGATATAATTCTTAAACACCAAATCATGGAAAAATTTTGTTCTATGAAACTATGAGGTAGGATAGAGCAAAATTCTTTCAAACTTGCTATTTTCAGACTGTATACATGTTGACTGGTCATACTTTCTCTTCAAAATGTCCATCACATAAGGGTACCATTAGAGTATTTTTAATAGAAAAAAGAGAATATCATGATACTTCAGTTTAGGAACTTAATTTGTGTTTGTGTGGTCATGTTTGTAATTGATGAGTTTGTGAAGAGAAGTAAAATTTTGCTGAATGCTATTGTTTGCAAACAAATTGTTTAGAAACAGAAGTGTTCCTGAACTCAGTTCCTGAACTGTATAGCTAACGTTTCTGATGTAGTTGAGCATGTCTTAATCATTTAAATTTCTACTCATCTGTAACACTAAGATAGAGATATATATGATAATTATACTACTAATCTGTTAGTTCATAAAAAGAATGTTGCTTTGTGCTTTCTTTGTTTGATTGATCATTTTTCATGCCTATATCTTGTAATCTGAATCAATACTTTGAAGATAATAATACACAGTATATTAACCATGGTTAATCTTCTATTATTTTGTTTTGAAATTTCTGTATCATTGTTTTTAATTTTTTTTTGTTTTAAAATTTTAAGAAGATTATCCTTAGGTGTTTTAACAAATCATTCAAGGTAGCCCAATCTGAGTTAGAAATGGAATGTGCACACATCACCAGTTTATGAGACATTTTAGAACCCTAATTACCATTCCATTACTTACGGAGAAAGTAGAGAGGTCTTAATCATATATTGTTGAAAGGATGGTTACTTTGCACAGCAATCTATTTAATTCAACTTGTTTTAATAGAGAATCTGTAAATGAAATCAAAATGCTGAAATGATTACTTGAAAAGTTTTAACAAAAGAGAGTGGTTCTCTTTCTCTTTTTAAAAATCTGTTAGTGATTACCAAATTGAAACTTATACAAATGGAAACAAATGACTTTATTTCATAAACTACCTTTTGAATTAACAGATTGTTTCAATAAAGAAAAATAAACTGAGATGAAATGTCTTATGAACTCAAGGCAGACATATGCCAAAGAGTCTGTCATCAAATGAAGCATTTTACATACAAAAGCATAAACCATATACTAGGTAGAAAATAATACTCCATGCAGCCAAAAAAAACTAATTTCTTTCTAAGTTCAATTATTATAGAAAATATTGTTTTCAAAGGCTATATAGCCATTTTTAAACTCTCATAAATCAGAGATTATATACAATGAAAATAAAGCTGGAATCCTTTGAAAAACAAGGAAATATTTATAATAAATTAGTTTATCTCAAAATGTCTGAATTTCAAGCAGTCATACTATAGTAATGCATTGCTAATGACAGGCACATGTTCTAAGAAATGCTTCATTAGACAATTTCTTCAGCGTGCAAACATCCTAATATACTTATTATAAACTAAGATGACTACGACATCACTTGGTGTCTTACTTTCTCATTGCTGAAACACAGTATCTCATATCTACAATTTAAAGGTACAAAGGTTTATTTTGGTTCACAGTTAATAAAGATTTCAGCTCATAATCTGCTGGCTCCAAAGCAAGGGGCTATGGCAGAGGAGAAACAGTCCATTATATAGTGGCACAAAGCAGAAAACAGATTAACAGAGAAGGAGGGATATAAACCCTTTCAGGCCACCTACAGTGACCCACCTCTTCCCACTGAGCTTTACCTCTCAACATCATGCCCAGCTATCAGGCCATCAGTGGACTAATCCAGTGATGAGTGTCACACACCCATGATCAAGATACATCCCAGAAACCCCATTTGTGAGTGCATGAGTCTTTAGGGGGAGGGACATCTAGATTAAAAATAAAACCATGCTACTTGGCAATATAACTTTATGAAACCACCAATGTATGTGGCCCAAAGTTGACCCAAAACCCATTATGTGATACACAATGGTATTAATTGTAGTATTTTAAATTGTAATTTATGTAAAAACAATTCTGCTGTTATATAGAAACAAAACTTCTTACAAACATCTATGTTATGCTTTTAGACTAGACTAGTTGAGAATTCAAGAAAAATCTTTATGTAACAGTTTTGAAATCATGAATAAAAACTGAAGGTCAAAGGATTTGAGCAGAGCTTCAATGTGGCAAATCAAATGGGTTTAACTGTCCTACTCTAGAAATCAGAAGCATTTAAAAGAAAAAAATTGAGAGGCCAAGGAAGATGGTAGATCAATAAGCAGCAAAGTAAAGAGCCTCTCTGACAGAAACAGTTCAGATGCTGGAATAAAACATCCTCAAGAAGACCAGAAAAAAGGAGATAGATCCTCTTATCCCAGGAAGAAACTAAAGGGGAAAATTAAAAAGAAAGAAAGAAAAGGAACAGAAAAACTTGGATGGAAGGCTGTGGCCAGATGTGCTCTCACTGGAGTTGGTCCCATTGTGTACAGAACACGCTGGGATCTGTAGACATGTGGTCATGGTGAAGTTGGGAGTTGGCGAGCCTCAGGGCCTCGGTGGGAGAAAGCAGTTGCAGAGGGGAGCAGCAGAGTGGAGAACAGCATCAGTTAGGAGATCTGCGCTGGCTTGGCTCATGGTGAGTGGGGGAACTGAGTCCTCCCCAGGTGACATTTTGACATTGGGCAGGATCAGCCTGGAACCAGAATTGCATCGGCTTCAGTCAGCCACTCGTAGCACAGAGCAGATCGGTGAGAATTGCTTGGACTGAGTCCTGCCCTTGTACATGATCCAATAACCAAGGACAAGGTCTCCCTGAAGCTATCCCTAACTGGCCCCATCCGTGCAGCACACACTAATGTGGTGAATACTCACTGTGATTAACCAGCTCAGAAGGGAGAGGCCAGCCTGCCCCACCCCTGCTTATACTCCAGTAGTCACCAGCATACTGTGGAGGGCAGCAATCCCTAGCCAGCATGCTTCAGACTAATCATAGCCAATACAGGAAGTGTTGGGGATCCCCACTACACACTTGTCTAGAAGAAACCAGAAACATGACATGAGGAAGAAACAAAAGGAAGTCTCCAGCCTCCATCCCAAATAGTACTGGTCCAGGAGAGGTAAACACAGAAGAACTCAGTGGTTGCCCACCAGCAGTTTTTGAAGAAGCAGCATCTGACATAAAGTATTATCTTCATGACATTATAAAAGAACTCAATACAGAAATACTAATACATGTAAAGGAAGATATAAGAAAAATAACAAAGGAAATGCTAAGTACCTCTCAAGAAGATACAAATGGAAGAATGGAGGAACATAAAAAAGGACACAAACCTTGATGAAGAATATAAAGAAAATTTAGAATATATGAAACAGATTCAGAGATTACTAAAAACTCCTTTGAAAGCTGGCAAATCCGCTTGAAGGAAATGAAAGATAGACTATCAAACCTTGAAGACAGGTTTGTAATATGTGATCATGAAAGGAAAGATCTCTTTAAAATAACAAGGAGCCAGGAAGTAATGATAAAAAGGCTAGAAGATGACAAGAGGATCTATAACTTAAGAATAAAAAATGTGAGTGAAGAAGCAGGGGTAAACAAAAATGAAATACAAAGGCTATTTACAGAAATTATTAAAGAAAACTTCCCAAGCATAGGAAAAGGAAATGATATTAAGATAAATGAAGCATACAGAACTCCATTAAGCTTTAACCAAAATAGATCTATACCCAGACATATAATAATCAAAATCCCAGAAATTCAACACAAGAACAGAATATTAAAAGCTGTCAGAGAAAAGAAACAGATCACCTATAAAGAAAAACCTGTCAGAATCACAACAGACTTCTCAACACAAACCATCAACTCAAGAAGAACTTGGAGTGAAGTATTCCAAGCCCTGAAAGAAAATAACATCCAACCCAAATTGATGTACCCTGCAAAACTATCTCTCGAAATTAATAGAGAAACAAGATGCTTCCATGACTAAGAAGAACTGTGGGAGTTCATGGCCACCAAACCAACTGTACAAAAAATACTGAAGGACATTCTAGAGAAAAAGATAAAAGACCGTGGTTTCAGGAAAAGTGGCAGAGGGGGCTCACTGAATGGGACAGACATTGGAACGAAGGGAAAAAGTAGACAAACAATGGCAGAGATGAGGCAGAAGAGGTTGGCCTTAATCACTAATATGGATGGCCTCAATACACTAATAAAAAGAAACACAGGCAGAGTGGATCAGGAGATAGGGTCCATCAAGATGCTCTATGTGAGAAATATAATTAACCTGAAAGAGGGTTTATAGACTGAAAGTCAAAGATAAGAAAACAATGTTCTATGTGACAGGGAACCAGAAAAAATTGGGGATAGCTTGCCCATCAGCTGCAGATTGGTTAGAAAGACACGTCACTTTTATACAAAGTACTACTCAACTGTAAGGAAGGAAAGCTAATGGGTACATTGGGTGGGATCATATACATAAAAATGAAAGAATATTTTAACCTTAAAATTTCAGAACAAGGTGATCAGTATTTATTTCCTTAAGATGCAGTTTGGAACAGTTTAACTGAAAGTTTTATAAGAAATAGTTATTTAAAGTATTAAATCTATAAATATAAAACTTATATCTTATAGATATAAGAATAATCTTATATATTTTAAATTTCTAGGATAAACAACACATGGTAAATGTTATAGTAAACATAAACAAGGAAACATATTATAATTTTACATTGTCTTGATCAAAGGTTAGAGATATCCAAAAAATAAACATTCAGTAAGCCATATTATGTGTGTTTTACTATTCCTTCTTCCTTTCTTCTGAAAAAGACATTCCATCTGTCCTTCCCTTAAAAAGGTCCCATGTGAAGTACTGTCATTCAGTCTAGGCCCAGTATTTGTTAAACAACTGAACCATGATCAGATCCAATAAGTGTGAGCCCCAGGCCTTGTTCATAAAGTACCAGAATCAAAAATCTATGTTTAAGTTTATTTGAATATGGAACTCTTGTAAACTTTGAATGGCTAAAGAATATACTCTTAAAACAGCTACAGGTAAAAAGAAGAAAAATTTGAGAAATAAACAGAAACACTTGGATCGGGCTATACTTAAAGTCTTTATATTCAAAAAGCTGATCTTGCTGTCACTTCCCACTGAGGAAGCCTTAACTTCTTAAAGTACTCACTCTTTTATATTAACTATAACCGTGTAAGAAGTAATCACTTCTAAATTGAGGAAGACTTCAGTTTGAAAGTAGAACTTGAGATGGGTTCTGAGCAATGGGTAAGATTTTGGTGGAGGAAGTCAATCCCCTGTGTACCAATGGTTTTTTCAGAAAGGCTAAAGGACATGGAAGGGAGGAGAAGAGAGGGAAGAAGAGCAGAGGGGGAGGAAAAAAAAGCTAAGATGTTATACACATACACCAGCTCTCCACAAGGAATATAATATTATGTACTGCAAACATGTGCAAATAAAAAAATTTTAAAAGAAAGGGCAAAAGGAATCATTTATTGATTGAGCCCTACCAGTAAATAAGGTTTGTGCAACATTGGTTTTGCTGACGTTCAAGCATTGTCTCTAAAATCATCAAGCCTCTAAGTCTCAAGTCCCCCTTTCTGGTATTGACCCAGCACTAGATTTCTACCTATTTGCACCCATCAAGCCTGCCTATGTGATGCCAAGTCAGAACTTTCTGATTCTTTGAAAAACTATCCCACCTGCCACTCTCCATCCTAGGGTTATAAAATCTACTCAAAGCCTACCTTCAATCTCCAGAAACCAAAGCCTACCTTCAATCCCTGGGAACCAGGAGGAGTGCAGTAGCTGTCAGAAGTGAACATATGCAAAGAGCACCATGTTTTCACTACTTTGTTTCTATATCTTCGAGAATCATCTAAATATAGTAATGAGTTCACTTATCAAGTGTTTCTTGTCTATGTGAGATACAGCTCAAAAATTCAGAAAATTTATGTTACCATGGCTACTTTCCAAATTTAAATTTTAATGGTTCCAAATTTAAATCTCAAGCTTTATCTTTTAGCTCGCAATAATGATACAACATGCCTGATTATATACATATATTAATTAACCCATTGACTATAGCTATACTTCTGCTTGAAGGTAAATATTGTTTTCTGCTTTCTGTAGAATATAGACATGAGGTAGAAATTACATAATCACAATCTATTGCACATAGTCCAGATGGACTAACTAGGCCTCTGAGGAAAGAGTATATTGTGGTTCCCAATAACTTCTGAGATAGGATTGTTTAATTTATTTCCTGTTATAAGATAATGCTAAAAAAAAATAGCAAGAAGCTGTATTTCTTGCAAGTAAGACTAAAAAATACTTTCCCACAATGATTTGGTGAATAACTCTGATCAGTTTCATAAGACATAGAAAATAAGATATATTTCAGGCATAATCATTGTTTTCTATTGGTTTCCAGCTCATTTCTAAATGTCTCATTTCTAAAATTTGACTAAGTCATTCACAACAGAAAACAAGGATAATAATCAATGGATATTACTCTGAAAATTTTCCAAATTAATATAAAGTCTTATTTTTAAAACGGCAAATAAAGATAGCTCAAAGATAGGCTTTGGAGTAGTTTTTATAACCCTAGGATGGAGAGTGGCAGGTGGGATAGTATATTTTGATGTGATTTTCCTTCTTTCTTTGCTCTGTGTCTGGCCACTCAATGATTTGTTTTTTGTTTTATTACTTTCTTTTTTCTTTTAGCTCACACAGAAACAAAAATGCACCCTTAAATTTTAAAAAAAACTAAGAATTTTTTTAAAAGTTTCAGATGCAAGTTGTCAATCTTTTTCAGAAAGTATAAACACTTGAATCACTCAAGACAAAGAGAGAGTTACCAGAATGACCCAAAGAGAGAAAAACAGAAAAGACACATGGAAAAACTTTTCATTTGAAGAACAAAGAGAAGCAAAAATAATTTCAGGATTCAGATTTCTATTTCCGTCAACCACCAACCCTCAGTAAAGTGTCCAGCAACCATGAAAATTCTATTTTTAGGAGAAAGATGAGTAGAATAATATGATCAGTATGTTCAACCTCCTCACATACATCCCTATCATAATCCATATTAGAGAAGCAAAACCAGTGGTGTGTGTATGTGTGTAGGGGTATTTAAGTGTGATTGTGGAGGCTCATAAGTTAACTCTGCAGTCATGTGAACAAGCTGAATAGGTGAGACCTATCCACATCCCACATTGTGGTACATGGGCTAGATAACTCAGACTGCAAATACAGTATGGACTGTATGGATTCAAATTGTAATTTCATTTAAAATAAAGCATCAGAACATCTAGAATGATGTTTGATGGAATATCTGAGTAGTGCAGCCTAGGCAAGTTGACATGGAAAATTTGCTATCAGCAATGCACTCTCTGTTAAGTTGCTGTGGGCAAATTATACAATCTGCCATCCAGACCATCAATTCAGGACTTTATCAGTGTCTCCCATAAGAAAGACTAAGAGAATAGAATGATTTTAGTATTTTTGGCATGAACAACTCTGGATAAGGAGATAATATTGAATGGAGATAGGCTGTTAAAATGGAATAGTGGGAGGAAGATGAGTAGCTATTTTAGACACATGGCACTATAGATAATAGAATGCATACTACAGGAAGATAACCAAATGCACAAGTCTACAGTTAAGGAGAAATTAGAGTCTAAAATATAACTTTGAGATTCATTGGTATATAGAGAGGATTACGTAAATTCATTGAATAAAATACCTGCTGAAGAATGACAAACCTCCAACGACCTCCCTGGATGAGCTCAACATTTCGAGAAGAAACAGATAAAGGAGGCCCAGTACAGAAGATTAGCAGAAGAAGCAGAAAGAGGAGCAAGAAGTGAGCTCGCAGAGCCAAGAAAAAGCACTATTTGACTAAGTCACTCACAACAGAAAACATGGATAATAATCAATGGATGTTACTCTGAAAATTTTCCAAATTAATAAAAAGTCTTATTTTTAAAACGGCAAATAAAGATAGCTCAAAAAATTTTCTTTCTGTGTGTCATAAACCTCAGAAAGAATGAACATGTTATATTTTCTCATTTCTGTCTGCATCAGATTAGCTCCCCTGATAATTCCAATGATACTCTTATAAGAATAAAAGGCTGAATACTGAAAATGTAGAAATGTACATATATGTCCTGCAATTTCAGAAAGCAATTACTTCCAAGATTCCAAAAGCCATAAAGAATAAAACTTCTTATCTGGAAAAGAGGTAAGAGGGAGTGAGACAAAAAAATTAAATTACAGAGACTATTTTTCCCTTATTTCTAAATCATAGAAGTTTCAACTTTAGAAATCTGATAATTGTGGTGCTGATTAAAAACACACAAATTTCAAACTGAAAACACATTTATATTTCTGCATATGCCTGAGAATTAAACATAAAAGAGAAGACCTTGCAAAATTTGCAGAGCTCAAGGGCATTTTAGAAATGAGACAATCACATGGGTATCTGACGCTTTCTGTGATGACTGAGATAAAGAATGATAAAAGGCACAATAAAATTATAATATTATAATGAGTTTATGATCTGAGTATACTAGAGACAGATAGTTTTGGAGAACTTCAGATAATTTATGAGTTGAAGGAATAAGTGCTAATAAATGCCTCAAATTCACTCTCTGATAATGGATTGTCTCTCAGGCCAAAATATTTTTGGAACATTTTGTTTTGGATTTATCAAACTTTCTTCATACTTTATATTCAAAATCAAAGAGCATATCACAAACAGCAGAGTTTTGTAATACAAAGTATTCAAAATGCATACAGAACTACAAAAATTTTATCATATTCTAAAAAAAAAGTGTGTAAAAATTTTAACAGTTCACAGAAGAAACTGAGAATGCCAATAAATGTATGAAAATATGTTCAAAGTCATTAGCAATCATATAAATAAAAAAATAACAAGATACTTCATATACAACAGACACACTAACATTTTAAAAGTTGTGGACAGCAAGTGTTTAGAGGTAGCTAGGACACAGAAACTTAATGTAAAGTATTCCTTTTTCATAATATCTACTATTCCTGACCCAGAGTGTATGCTGAGACTCAAAAATTCCAATTTTATGAAAAAATGGTTGTCTTGTGTGTCTAAAATAAAACCCTAAATAACAAAAAATAAACTGATTATGTGAAAAAATATGTGTTATTTTGATTCAAAATACTGGCATCAGAAAAAATGATAGTATTTGTAATAGTTTCTACAACTTACTAATTGATCCAAAAGAAAACATACTGCACCCGTTACAGACACAGGTGCAATCATCAACAAACTTTCAAACCTGAGTTTGAAAAGCTATCTAGAAGGGCAGTGAACACCATAAGAAAAAACATGTATAAACAAACAAGGAAAGAAAATATTATCTGTCAATAAATGACTCCAATTTTCCCAAAAATAAATATTCCAATTCAAAAATCTTGGTTGTAATTTATTCTGTATTTGTTTTTAAAAGTTACTGCTCTTCTCATCTTTTCTTTTTTTAACTTTTATTGCTACATATTTGCTGTAGGGGATTAGCACATGGACATAACACATCTCAGTTCCCTAATTCCCTTCTTTTCCTCCTCTCTCTCGCCCTCTTTTATTTTTCCAGCATAGATTCATTTATTTATTTTATAAGACATTATATAGTTAATTATCATATTCACAGATTGAAAACTAGACTAATAGGCCAAAGAACATTAAAAACATGGAAGATATTTGTAGTAAATACGCTTTTCATCTTGGAACAGAAATCTTAGTGTAGTTTTACGTGGTTTCAACACTAAAACACCCTCATTTCTGGATCAAATATGGTGAGATAAGCCTTACATCAGGATGCAAATCCTAGGCCAAAAGTTATTCTTTTTTATTTTAAAAAAAGGCAAAACAGAAAAAAAAACCTTTTTAGGATAGCAATGATACAGAATTTCAAAAAAATAATAGTAAGAAATTATCACTAGTTAATATATTACATATTGTTCTTAGAAGTAGTTGTTCAAGTTACAAAATCAAAGCATAAAAAAGGAACAAACAATGACAGCACAAACTATTCTTTTTGATGAACTAATGAAAACTTAGTAATATGGCTATGTATCTCGCACACTTAAACATACATACGGTTGTATGTGTATACCTACAAGTTGTTCTTTCCTTTCTAGGACTTTCATTCCCTTTCATTATTACAATATCTATTGTACATTTTAGATCTTAATACTCTTTCAGTTTTTTATTATTACTATTTATTACACTAGAGAGACAATATATTTACAAATATGAGTCTCATTTATTTCACTTATTAGTATGCACTCAAGTTGCCTCCATTTACCTATAAAAGTCTCAGGATCATAGCTGAGTAATATTGCATTGTATAAAAATATCACATCTTTTTCATGTATTCTGTGGACTATGGGCATTATGGTTGTTTCTGAGATTTAGGAATTACAAATTGTGCTGCTATAAACATGGGTGCACATATATCACTGTGACATGAACTTTTCAATTTTTCTGGGAAAATAGGAGAGGAATAGCTGGGTTGAATGGAACTTCCAATCCTAGTATGATGAGATATCTCCATACTGATTTCCACAGTGTCTGCATCAGTCTACACTTCCACAAACAGTGGAGAAGTGTTCCTTTCCCCCCTCCCCCGCAGCCCTGCCAGCATTTGTTATTGGTTGATTTCTTGATGACAGCCATTCTTTCTGGAGTCTGATGAAATCTCATTGCTGTTTTAATTTGCATTTCTTGAGTGACCAGTGATGGTGAACATTTTTTCATATATTTAATTTCCATTTGCATATTTTCATCCAATAAATGCATATTCATCTCAAATGCCCATTTTTAGAGAAAGTCGTTGAATTTGGGGGGATTGATGTTTTTCAATTCTTTGTATGCTCTGGATATAAGTCCTTTGTCTGAGGGATAGTTGGCTAAAATTCTTTTCCATTCTGAGAGTTTTCTTTTCACTTTGTTGGTGATTTCTTTTGAAGTACAAAAACTTTTTAATAAGATGAGATCCCAGTTGTTGATTCTTTGAAGTACTCCCCATGTGGTTTGTTCATGAACTCTTTGCCTACCCCTATGTCTCCAAGATTTCTACCTACCTTATCTTCCAGTAGATTTAGCATTTCTGTTTTAATATTTAGATCTTTTATCCATTTTGACTTTAGTTTAGTGTGTGGTGATAGACATGAGTCTAGTTTCAGTCTTTGGCATGTGGAAAGCCAATTGTTTCAGCAGCATTTATTAAAGAGGCTATCCTTCTTCCAGTGAACATGTTTAGCCCCTTTGTCAAATATCAGGTGGCTGAGTGTCTTTGTTGTTGTGTTGGCATCTTCGGATGCCAATACCATTCTGATTTTATCACTGTAGCTTTGTAGTGTAATTTCAAGTCAGGAATTGTGATACCTCCTGCTTTACCTTTGTTGTCCAGAATTTGCCTTTACTATTCTAGATTTCTTCTGTTTCCAAATGAATTTTAGGAAAGTTTTCTTTAGATCTGAAAGGTATGTTAATGGTATTTTGATTGGGATCTATATAACAGTTTTGAGAGTATGGCCATTTTCACAAGGTTGATTCTACCTAGCCAAGAGCAAAGGATATCTTTCAGTTCTAATATCCTCTTCAATGTCCCTTTTTAGAGTAGTATAATTTTCAGTGCATAGATCTTTTACATTCTTTGTTAGGTTGATTCCTAAGTATTTCATTTTTTCAGTGCTATTTAAAAGGTGTTATTTCCATAATTTCTCTCTCAGTAAGTTTCTTGTTTGTGTACAGCAATGCTATTGAGTTTTGAGTGTTGACTTTGTATCCAGCTGAAGATATTTATTAACTCTAGTAGTCTTTTGATGGAGATTTTGGAGTCTTATATGTAAAGTATCATGTCACCTGCAAATCGTGATAATTTAACTTCTTCCTTTCTTATTCTTATTCCTTTTATTTCTCTCTTTTATCTGATTGTTTTGGCTAGTATGTCCAGACCTATATTGAATAGAAATGGTGATAGTGGACATCCTTGTCTTGTTCCTAATCTTAGAGAGAAAGCTTTCAGTTTTTGGCCATTTAGTATAATATTGGTTGTTGGTGGTCATAAATTGTCTTTATCAGATTAAGGTAGATAGCATCTATTGCAAGTTTCTATAGGTTCTTGTCATGAACAAGTTTTGGACTTTATCAAAAGCTTTTTCTGCATCTATTGAGATGATTGTGTGATTTTTGTCTTTGGCTCTGTTGATGTGGTGTATTACATTTATTGATTTGTGTATGTTAAACCATGCTTGCATTCCAGGGATAAATTCCACTTGGTCATGATGTATAATCTTCTTGATGATTTGCTACATTCTATTTGCCAGTGTTTTATTGAGAATCTTTGCATCCATGCTCATTAGTGAAACTGACCTATAGTTCTCCTTTTTGGTTGAGTCTTTCTCTGGTTTTGGTATCAGAATAATACTTGCCTCCAGGAATGAGTTAGGGAGGATTGTTTCCCTTTCAATTTCATTGATGAGTTTGAGGAGTATTGACATTAAACCTTCTCTAAATTTCTTACAGAATTCAGCTGTGAGTCCATCAGGACCTGGGCTTTTCTTTGTTGGTAAATTTTTAATCACATTATCAATTTCAGTAGCTGATATTGGATTATTTAAAACTGCTTTTTAAAATTTGTTTTTTATTTTTCAGAGAATAAAACCAAATGAAAGAAAACAAAATGGAGTCAGTCAAAACAAAAGGATGGACATAGTACATGACTTAAAACCAAAACACAAGGTGATCAACAATGGTTACCATAATGTCTCTTGTTATCTTAAATAGAATTGCCCATATCATCAGGCATAATAAAATTTAACATAATAATACAGAACAAAATCATTAAAAACAAAACATTGGAGACATTATAGGACTTCAAAAGAAGATAAAATTGTTACATCTTCTTGATTGAGATTTGACAGTTCATACATTTCTAGAAATATGTCCCTTTACTCTATTTTCTACCCTATGTAAAGATTTTCAAAGTAGTTATTCATAGTCTTTTGAATTTCCATGGGGTCTGTAGTAATTTCTCTGTTTTCATTTCTTACTTCATGAATCTGAGTTTTTTTCTTTCTTTTTCTAGATAAGTTGGCTGGAGGTTTATTAATTTTGTTTATTCTCTCAAAAAACCATCTCTTTGATTCATTAATTCTTTGTATTGTGCTTTTTAGTCTCTATTGTATTAATTTCTGCTCTGTTCTTATAATTTCCTCTCTTCTATAAAATTTGGGTTTTACTTGCTCTTGTTTTTGTAGAATTGATATGTAGCATTAGTTTATTTGTGTGCATTCTGTTTTTTGATATTACAATTCATTGGTATATATTTCCCTCTTAGCACTGCTTTCCTTACATTCCACAGGTTTTGGTATGTTGTATCTGCATTTTCATTGAATTGTAGGTATTGCTTAATTTCTTCTTTAATTTCACCTGCAATCCATTGATTGCTCAAGAAGTTGTTATTTAATTTCCATGTTTTTATGCAGGTTTTGCAATGTCTTTTGCCATTTATTTCCAATTTCAGTGCGCCGTGGTCAGATATTATGCATGGGATAATTTCAATCCCTTTACATTTACTTAAGAATGTTTTATGGGCTAATATATAGTCTATTTTGGAGAATGTCCCAAGTGTAGCTGAGAAGAATGTGTACGCTAATGTGGTTGGGTGGAACAGGCTGTAAACATCTACTAAGTCCATTTGTTCACAGGTTTAATTCAGTTCTGTTATTTCTTTGCCAACTTTTTTGCCTAGTTGATATATCTCTTTGTGACAATGGAGTATTAAAATCCCCTGTTACAACTGTGTTGTTTCTTATTTGGTTTTTTAAATCTATTAGTTTTGTCTTATATAGTTGGGTGCTTCTGTATTTAGTGCATATATTTTTACTATTGTTAGCTCATTTTCTTGAATTATTCCCCTGACAAGTATGTAGTGGCCATCTTTATCTCTTTTGATCATTTTTGGTTTGAAGTTCACACTGTCTGCAAATAGAATAGCTAACCCTGCATTTTTCTGGGTTCCTGTCACGTGCAATATGGTTTTCCACACTTTGACTTTAAGTCTGAGTTTCCTTTTGAGTCAGATTTGTTCCTTGTATACAGCATGTTGTTGGATGCTGTTTCTTGATCCATTCTGTCAATCTATTTCTTTTAATAGGTGAATTGAGTTCATTTACATTGATAGATATAGCTGATATATACTGGCTCAACTTTGTCATGTTATTTTCCTGCTGTTGGTTTTCTGCTTCTCCCCCTTGTTTAACTGCTTGCCCTGTCTGGTGGTTTTTTTCTGTTGTTGTTCTCAAAATTGCAGTCATTTTTATCTTTATCTAGTATATCTTTCAGTACTCTTTTTAGGGTTGGTTTGGTGGGCATGAATTTCTTCAGGTTGTTTTTTTGTTTGATTTTGTTTTTTGTATTTTTGGTGTTTTTTTGTCATGGAAGTATCTTATTTCTCCATTAAATTTCAAAGAAAGTTGCACAGAGTACATCAACACCCCAGACCTAGTACTGCTGTGGATCTTAGGCTGCCTCTCCTCCCACTTGACCCTGGACCTTGGACTGCAGTGGACTCACCTTGCTGGACTGTTGGAAGACTCAGTAACCCCTCATCCACACAGAGGACCTCAGTGGGCTACCATCAGTGTGGTGAGTTTCCCCTCAAATAAAGGACCTTAGTGAGTAAACAAGAGCAGTAACAAAGCCCCCACCACCTGTAGGACTTTGGTGAGCATGCCAAGAGTGTGGATGAGTCCTTCTCCCATATAGAAAGCATCAGGTAGGTTGAGGAGTGTGACCATAAGACCTCCCTCAACCAGGAGGAAACAAAAAGGGCTTATGAGACAACTTGTGATGGAGTAGGGTCCCAGCAAAGGCAAACACTATAGCCAGGTAGATCTGGTGGCCTAGAACAATGTGAAAACATAGTAACAGCAGAAACTAAGAGTTGACTTATATCAATACACCCAGCCTAGTCAGCCTAGGAAGAACATAGGTCTCACCCAACAGGCCCTGCAGGAGAAATTCAGGTGACTGGCCCTCCTCTGTATTATGGAACCCGGAAATTGGACAAACATCAACAACCCAGTAGGACCCAAAGACATGCACTACTGACAATTGAGACTAGTGGGATTGAAAGATCAAATATTAGCCCAAAAGGTGAAAATGACAAAATGAAAAAACAAAATGTAATTGCAAACGTCTCATCCATTAAGAACAAATACAGGAGACATTGAAATAGAGGACATGAAAAGTCATACAACTGAAATTTCTGAAAAGATAGCAAGTGAAATAAAGAAACAAATCTATCAGGCTATAAAGGAAATCAGATTAGAAATAATCTCTCACGTAAAGAAAGACATGACAACCTTAATAAAAGAGTTGCTTAGCATAGCTAGAGAAGACTAGATTAAAAATAAAAGTACCAGAGCATGGGAAAATGATGGAAACCTTGAATGAGCAATATAGAAAAGAAGTAGATATCAGTTTCTTCAACCTGTGCTTGATCACTAAGCAAGGATCCCTGTATTCTGTTCTATAATTTATAGAGAGCTTACTAAACCAAGGATACTTGCCAAAATACAAGTTTTACGTACATTACTGCTCCTGTTTTGTGGGAAACTATTTTAATGAATTCCTGCAAATGCTTTTCTGGATGTTAATATTCAGTGAATTTTGAGGGAATATTTTAACCAAATTTATTCTGCCCTTGATTCAAGATACTTTTTTTACCTGAACATTAATTTAACCTATCCTTGGAAGATGCATGTTAATCTGTTTTGTTACTGTAATAAAAATACATAAAGTCAGATACTTTGTAAAGGAAAAACGTTTTATTATGACTCAAAGTTCTAGAAGTAAAAGGTCATATGGCAACATTTGGTGATGGCCTTCTTGCTCTCAGAGTCCTGAAGTGGGCGGCATGGTAAGAGACAAGGAGAGTACACACGTGTGAGAGTTTGCCTTGTCTCTTTCCCTTTTACAAACGCACCAGTATTAGTAATGGGAGCTTCATTCTCACAATCTTACCAAATTGTAATCACTTTCCAAAGGTACCATCTCTGAATATTACAGTGCAATTGTTTCTACCTCTCAAAATCCCCTCAACTTCTTAAAAGAGATTGCTAAATCTATAGCTGAAAAGACCTACATAGCTTTGAGAAAACTGCAACTGTCATATTCCCAAAATAGCTACATAAGATAACCTATGTCATGGAAGACAAATATTTGATTAATATTAGAGACAGTACAGAGATGAGAGGAATCTCAGTAGTAAAGTAAAATGCTTCTTTTTGATCAATTTTTCTTCTTAGTTTCAATATGATGTTTTTTATAGTTTGTTCTTTGAGAAATTTATCTTGGGTATTAAAAATATCTCCCTGACCTTTCTTCCGCTGGTCTGAGTTTAAAATCCCAAATGCCCTACAGTTATCCAATATAGCATTTAATATGTAAAATAGCAAATGTTTTGCCCTCACCTTGTGAAAACAAAAAATGGAAAATGATTATGTTAAAGGGTTTTACAATAGAAAATGTGTGCAGTTACTGGAACTTTTAATGCTGAGTAGAAATATGCTCTAATAAAATTGTGCACACAGATAGAGAGGGGGAGAAAGAGGGAAGGGGAAATATAAAGAATTAAGATGTGGCATGCACATGTACCAACTCCCCACAATAAATGTAAACATTATGTGCTGCAAACATGTACTAATAACAATTCTAAAAATTAAAAAGATGAAGTAAAAATAAATATAATCCTGGTATCATAGAAGCGATATTCAAATAAGCAGCTGAGTAATCTGGATTTTGTTTTACTTTCAAATTTTTAATATCAACACGCATGATTCATATAAATTAGTGAACTGTTCTCACATAGGCTTACATCATGATTTGGTCATTTCCCTCCATGCTTCTTGCTTCCTTCATTTTTTTTAAATTTCATTTTAAGAGAATAAAACAAAAGAGGGCAGAACAGAGCAGATCAGAACAGGACAACATAGGCAACACAGTACTTTACATTAAAACAACCAGACATTAACAGTAGCTATCACAATATCTCTTTCTCTGCTATAGTTGAGCATAGCTTCAAATACAATAATATCAAACATAACAAAACAGTATAAAACCATTCAAAGAGTGAAAGAATTACAGGACATTCTGAACCATAACAGAGAATGATCAATGGGTACTATAATATCTCATTTTCAATAAAAAATTCTGTTTAGACTATCACACATATTCAAATACCAATTAGACACAATGTGTTAGAACCAATGGGAGAAGAATAGAAGCATGGTAGGAATTCTAAGAAGGATGATATTAAATCAGCAATAGCTGTCATAATGTTTTGTTTTCTTCAAAACAGCTGTTCATACCATCACAAATAATAAAGTCAAACAAAACAGAATAAAACCATTCCAACTGATGAATGAAAACATTGAAAGGCTTGAAAGCTGTGAGATGGAGACTCATGCTTACCATAAAATCTTATATACTCTTATCAACTCTCATACTAGGGAGACTATACAGTATTTACACATGTGAGTCTGGTTTATTTCGCTTATGAGTATGGCCTCAAGTCGTGTCCATTTATTTACAAATATCTCAATGCAGTCATTCTTTATAACTGAATAGTACTCCATTGTATAATAATGCCACAACTTTTTTATCCATTCCTCAGTTGATGGGCACTTAGGTTGTTTCCAAGATCTGGATATTACAAATTGTGCTGCTATAAACATGGGTGCACATATGTCACTGTGGTATGATGTTTTCAATTCTTCTGGGAATATGCCTAGAAGTGGGATAGCTGGGTCAAATGGGACCTCCAAACCCAGGTTTTGAGGAATCTCCAGACTGACCTCCACAGTGGTTGCACCAGTCTACACTCCCACCAACAGTGCAGAAGATTTCCTTTTTCACCACAGCCCCTCCAGCACTTGTTGTTGGTAATTTTTTCTATTCTGGTCATTCTTTCTGGGGTGAGATGGAATCTCAGTGTGGTTTTAATTTGCATTTCTCTAATGACAAGTGATGATGAACATTTTTTCATATATTTATTTGCCATTCATATTTGTTCATCTGAGAACTGTGTATTCATTTCAGATGCCCATTTTTGGATTTGGTCTTTGAATTTCAAGGGTGTGAGTTTTTTTAATTCTTTATAAGTTCTAGAAAGAAGTCCTTTGTCTGAGGGCAAATCCATTAAGATTTTTTCCCATTTCGTGGGTTTTGTTTTCGTTCTGCTGGAAATCTCTTTAGACATGCAGAAACTCTTTAATAAGATATAGTCCCAGTTATTGATTCTGGGAAGTATTTCCCATGTAGTTTGATTCTTGTTCATGAATTCTCTACCTACCCCTATATCTTCGAGGTTTTTTACCTACTTTGTCTTCCAACAGATTTAGTGTTTCTGTTTTAAGGTTTAGATCTTTGATTCATTTAGATTTTAGTTTAGTACATGGTGAAAGGCATGGGTCTAGTTTTAGTCTTCTGCATATGGATAGCCAATGTTTCCAGCACCATTTGTTGGAGAGACTGTCATTCTTCCAGCCAACATGGTTGGCCCCTTTATCAAAGGTAAGGTGGTTGAGTGAGTTTGTGGTTGTAGTTGTATCTTCCAATCTATTCCATTGATCTTCAGGTCTGTTTTTTTTTTCCAGTACCATGTTGATTTTATTACTGTAGCTTTGTAGTATAATTTCAAATCAGGGATTGTGATGCCTCCTGCCTTGCCTTTGCTGCTTAGGATTGCCTTTGCTATGCTAGGTCTCTTCTGGTTCCAGATGAATTTTAGGAGTGATTTCTCTAGTTCTATGAGGTATGTTAGTGGTATTTTGATTGGGATTGCATTGAATCTGTATAGTAATTTTGGGAGAAGGGCCATTTTCACAATGTTTGTTCTTCCTATCGATGAACAGGGGATTTCGTTCCATTTTCTGAGGTCCTCTTCGATTTCCTTTTTCAGGGTATTATAATTTTCCTTGTATAGCTCTTTTACTTCTTTCATGAGATTAATTCCTAAGTATTTCACTTTTTTGGATGCTAGTGTGAAAGGTGTGGCTTCTCTTACCTCTCTTTCAGTATTTTGGTTGTTAGTGTATAAGAATGCTATTGATTTTTGAGTATTGACTTTGTATCCAGCTACATTTCTGTATTTATTTATTATATCTAGGAGTTTTTCAATGCAATTTTGGGGGTCTTCTATATAAAGTATCATGTCATCTGAAAATAATGATAATTTAAGTTCCTCTTTTCCTATCTTTACTCCTTTTATTTCTCTCTCTTATCTAATTGCTCTGGCTAGTATTTCCAGTACTATGTTGAATAGGAGCAGTGACAGAGGACATTCCTGTCTTGTACCTGATTTTAAGGTAAAGGCTTTCAGTTTTTGGCCATTTAGTATGATGCTGGCTGTAGTTTTGTTGTAGATGGCCTTTATCATATTGAGGTAAAGACCATCTATTCCAATTCTCTGTAAGGTTCTTATCATGAATGAGTGTGGGACCTTATCAAAAGCTTTTTCTGCATCCATAGAGATGATCAAGTGGTTCTTGCTTTCGCCTCTATTGATATGGTGGATTACATTTATTGATTTACGTATGTTGAACCATCCCTGCATTCCTGGGCTGAATCCCACTTGGTCGGGGTGAATAATCTTCTTGATGATTTGCTGCCTCCTGTTTGCTAATATTTTATTGAGAATTTTTATATCCATGTTCATTAGGGAGATTGGCCTATAGTTCTCTTTTTTTAGTTGGGTCTTTCTCAGGTTTTGGTACTAGAGTAATATTTGCTTCCAGGAATGACTTAGGAAGAATTGCTTCCCTTTCAATTTCATTGAAAGAGTTTGAGGAGTGTCGGCATTAAGTCTTCCTTATATTTCTTGTAGAATTCTGCAATGAATCCATCTGGGCCTGGGCTCTTCTTTGTTGGCAAGGTCTTAATTACATTTTCAATTTCATTAGTAGAAATTGGGTTATTCAGCAGTTTTACATCTTCCTGTTCCAGCTTTGGTAGTTCATATCTATCTAGGAATCTGTCTATTTCTTCAGTGTTATCGAACCTATGAGAGTAGAGGTTTTCGAAATAGGTGTTGATGATCTTCTGTATTTCCACCGAATCTGTAGTAATTTCACCTTTTTCATTCCTCATTGCATGAATTTGAGTTTTCTCTTTCCTTTTTTTAATAAGGTTGGCTAGGGGCTTATCAATTTTATTTATTCTTTCAAAGAACCAACTCTTTGATTCATTGATCCTTTGTACTGTTTTCTGAGTCTCTATTGCATTAACTTCTGCTCTAATCCTTATAATTTCCTCCCTTCTTTTGGCTTTGGGCTTGGCTTGCTCTTCTTTTTCTAGATGTTTGAGTTGTAGCATCAGGTTGTTTATTTGTGTTCATTCTGTCTTCCTGATGTGGGAACTCAGTGCAATAAATTTTCCTCTTAGGACTGCTTTCATTGCATCTCACATATTCTGGTAAGTTGTGTTTGTATTTTCATTTGCTTGTAGATAATGTTTAATATCTACTTTAATTTCGTCTGTGACCCACTGATTGATCAAGAGTGTATTACTCATTTTCCATGTGTTTGTGAGGTTTTTACAGTTGCTTTTGTCATTAATTTCTCATTTCATGGCACTATGATCCTATAGCATTCATGGGATAATTTTAATTCTTTTGCATTTACTTAAATATGTTCTGTGGGCTAGTATATGGTCTATTTTTGAGACTGTCCCATGTACTGCTGAGAAGAATGTATATTCTGATGTTGTTGGATGGAAAACTCTATATACATCTATCAAGTCCATTTGTTCACAGGTATGATTCAGTTCTGTTATTTTTTTGCTGATTTTCTGTCTAGTTGATCTGTCCCTCTGTGTCAACGGCATGTTAAAATCTCCTGTAATAATTGTGTTATTGCTCATTTGACTTTTCATTTCTGTGGGTTGACTTTCAGTCTGTGGGTTTTCTTTTGGGTAAGATGGGTTTCTTATAGACATCATATGGTTGGATGTTGTTTCTTGATCCATTCTGCCAGTCTGTTTCTTTTGATTGGTGAGTTGAGGCCATTTACATTAATGGTTATAACTGTTATTTATTGTTTTATTGTTGACATGTTATCTTTCTGCTGTTGTATCTTTAGCTTTCCATTCTATTTAATTGTCTACCTTGCTTGGTGGGTTTATCCTATGTGTATCTATAATATCTTTCAGTATTCCTTGTAGGGTTGGTTTTGTGGTCATGAAATTTTTCAGCTGTTCTTTGTCATGGAAGTATCTTATTTCTCCATCCCTTTTGAAGGACAGTTTTGCAGGGTACATCAGTCTGGGTTGGAAGTGGTTTTCCTTTAGGATCTGAAATACTTCACTGTATGCTCTTCTTGACTTCATTGTTTGTGTTGAGAAGTCTGCTATGATTCTGATAGGTTTTCCTTTATAGGTGATCTGTCTTTTCTCTCTAACAGCTTTTAGTATTCTGTTCTTATGGTGGGTTTCTGTGATGGTGATTATTATGTGTCTGGGTGTAGTTTTATTTTGGTTATGGCTATTTGGAGTTCTATATGCTTCACTTATCCAAATGTCAGTTTCCATTCTCATGTTTGGGAAGTTTTCAGCTATTACTTCTGTAAATATCCTCTTGATATCATTTTGGCTGTCCTCTTCTTTTTCATTTATCCCTATTAATCTTATGTTATTTTTCTTTGCATCATCTCGCAGCTGTTGAATTGTTCTTTCCTGATTCTTTGTTATTTTTAAAAGATCTTTCCTTTCCTGTTCACTAGCTGTGATCTTATCTTCAAGGTCTGAAATTCTATCTTCACTTTCATTGAGGCGGTTTTTACAGCTTTCAGTAGAATTTTTTATTTCCTGTATATCTCTTTGAATATGCTTTATGTATTCTGCTTGTTTCTTATAGTGTTCATTCAGGGATTCTGTCTGTTTGCTTTGTTCCTCTAATTTTTTGGCTGTGTCTTCACTAGATGCATTCACTATTTCTTTCACTACTTTTATCATTTCTTCTTTTACCTGGGCAATTATTTCTAATTTGAATTTCTCTATAGTTTCCCCTAGTTACTTCTTTATTTCAGTTGATATCATTTCAGTCATTTCAGGTGTATGGCTTCTATTTTCTTCTATGTACATGGCTCCCAGGCTTTCTTGGGATGGGCTGGTGATTTGAGCCTGCCTTTTGGTCTTTCCTTTTGTCATTTTTCTTTATTTCCTGGGTTTGAGTGGTGTTCCAAAGCTTCCTCTGGGTGTGTTGCAAATCTCCTACTGCATCCTCAGCTACTGGAGCAGTCTCAGCTCCTCTCCAGGTACTTGGCCCCCTAAATTTAGAGGCAGAAGTAGGGTGTGGAGAACTGGGGCCAGAGAAAACCCTGGGGCACAATCCCCTGTCCTAGGGGTGTGGATATGAACTCAGCAGCTGGCAGTGCTGTTCTCAAGCTGTCCCCTGGCCAGCTCAGTTGAGCCCAGAGTCCTTGAGCAAGGTTCCTGCCTCCTGGACTGAAACAGGTCTGCTGAGAGTGGGTGACTGAGGCCCTGCAATCTGCTGGACCCACTCCAGCATTCCGGTAGCTCTTCAGGAATTCAAAAGCCAAAATGTAAGTCCCTAACTTTTCCCAGGTCACCGGAACTCACCTCAGGCAAGCTCCGCCCCTCTGAAGATTCTTGGCTCTCTTAATTGAGATGCAGAAGCTGGGCCTGCAGAACTGGGGCCGGCAGAGCCCCCAGGGTACAATACCCTGTCCTAGGGGTGTGGATATGAACTCAACAGCTGGCAGTGCTGCTTGCCAGCCATCCCCAGGCCAGCCCAATTGAGCCCAGAGACTCTGAGCAAGATTGCTTCCTCCTGGGCTGAAACAACACTGCTGAGCATGGCTGCCTAAGGCCCTGCAATCTGCTGGACCCAGGCTAGTGTCCAGGTAGCTCCCCAGGAACTCAAAAGCTGGAATGTAGGTCTACAACTTTCCCCAGGTCACCAGAACTCATCCCAGGCTACCTCCACCTCTCTGTAGATTCCGGGTTCTTTTAATTGAGATGCAGAAGCTGGACGTTGATAACTGGGCCTGGCAGAGCCCCCCGGCACAATCCCCTGTCCTAGGGGTGTGGATATGAGCTCAGCAGCTGGCAGTGCTGTTCTCAAGCTGTCCCCAGGCCAGCTCAGTTGAGTCTAGAGTCCTTGAGCAAGGTTCCTGCCTCCTGGACTGAAACAGGTCTGCTGAGCGTGGGTGACTGAGGCCCTGGAATCTGCTGGACCCAGTCCAGCGTCCCGGTAGCTCCTCAGGAATTCAAAAGCCGGAATGTAGGTCTCTAACTTTCCCCAGGTCACCCGAACTCACCTCAGGCAATCTCCACCCCTCTGGCTTCCTTCATTTTTACAGAAAAGCTGCTCTTCAGTAGAAAGACCACAGTGTGATCCAGTGTGATCATCAATGTAAAGAGATATAAATGTTCTCATAAGATCATCACATTTACAAAAACCAAATGAAGAAAGAAGTTAAACAAAACATATCAAGGTCTTCATTTACATTCATACCTTGAGGTTGCATCATTAGTATTTTTATCCAAGGAAAAAAGGAAAGAAGGGAGGAAGAAGGATAGAAGGAAAGTAGGAAAGAAAGAAGAAGGAAGGAAGGAAGGAGGAAGAGAGGGAAGGAGTTCCATTTGTAATCCAGACATCTGTGGAAGCATTTATTGTTTAGGAAATTATTTTACAGTTATTTCCAATATCATCCTGTCAGGATTCAATATTTTTAGTTCATGTTTTTTTATTTTAAAATAATGCTATTGTGATACATAGGTCTGAGAATTATATGTGAAGATATTTAAAAATAAGGATTTTTAGAACACATACCTCCAAACACAGAAATCAAGCAGTTATATTTTTTAATATTTACTTGACACAGATATGTATTCAGCTCAGAAAAAATAAAACAGTGTGTCTTAAAAAGAAGAAGAAGAAGAAGAAGAAGAAGAAGAAGAAGAAGAAGAAGAAGGAAGAAGAAGAAGAAGAAGAAGAAGAAGAAGAAGAAGAAGAAGAAGGAGAAGGAGAAGGAGAAGGAGAAGGAGAAGGAGAAGGAGAAGGAGA